>OX451217.1:124428651-124590983 GCA_949628195.1 Phasia obesa
CAGAAATTGCCGGCACTAGAAGTAAACCTAAACTGAATTATTATTTTAATTTAAAAAATATAATAAAACTTTCGCTAAGAAACTGTAAGGGGGTATTAATTACACAGGGCAACAGCAAAAATATGCTCGAGTAACTACTATATACATTTGATGTATCATGGCTACCTTAGTACAAAAATGGTAAAATTTTTAAATTCTATGGATAGATTTTTTTTTAAAATTTTTTTTTCTTCAAATAATTAATGATAACTCAAAAACTACTAGTCCGATATTATTAAAATAAATTCAGAAAAATTAAGATTTGCATAGCCTTTAATTCGTCTATATATCGCGTTTCAATCGGATCAATAGTATCGGAGTTATAATAAAAAACTTAAGAAAAAAATATATTTTTTACGTAAAAATGGCAAAAATTTTCGTTTTAAAAAAATCATAAAAAATCGAAAACGGCAAAAAACTTCCAGATTCATTTTTTTATCGCATAGCGACATATAATAGCAACAAAATGAGATATCGACCATAAAAATCGATTGATTTTTTTCGAATTTATTCACATTTTAGTGAATTCGCTCATTTTCACAAAATTTTAGTTTTTTGCTTGATATACGCATTATAGCGGGTTTTCAAATGTGTGAAAAACATAAATTTTCCAATTTCAAGGGGTGCATGTCGGATTAATGTTAGATTTGATGAGAAACTTCCACCCACAAAATTTTAGTCGAATTCGACAACGTTAACACGTAGCGCATAGGCCCCAAATCTGAAAAAAAGCGTTTAAATCGAAAATAATTGACAAATTTTCAGTTTTTGCAAAATTAACGCTATTTATTTCCCCTTTTGCAAAAAAGTGGATCCTGGTCCTTAGGGCAAACACAATGAGATTTACAATAAGCTACATGTCTTTAAGTTTTCGAGTTATTACAATTTTCACTGGCCATTATATGTCCTTGAGAACTTGCCGAAGACAATTTACAAAAACATTTTACTTTTAAAATTTTTTATTTTTTTCTTTTTTAACAATAAAATATAAAATTTCGCTAAAATTGACTGATATCTTCCTATTACACAACGCAACAAAATAAAAAAATTAGATGCTTTTGAAACCACTATACAATATCCAGGTACTGCCAAAGTGTTTTGGATGAATGAGAAATGTATGGCAAAACAAGTACGCGAAATACTGTTTTGGGCAAAACACGTATTTCTGTGGGACACGTGTTACTGTGGAAATACAGTATTGAATGTAGAAAATTGTTTGGAACAGATCTTTATGGCATTTTTATGATTTTCAGAATTAAAAAAGTAAGCAATAAAGGAAAAGTTTTTTAATTTTTACGATTTCAGTAGAAATCTGATAAACGATGAAATGCTCCTTTTCTGTTGGCTACCTGTCGCCCTTGCTTCATTTTGACAATTGCGGCGGCAAAGTAATAAACGTTCATAAATTTGCGTGCACGCCGAATTGGGTTTTTCCGCTGGCTACCTGTAAAGATTGATTTTTTGCATAGCATTCCTTAATGTTTTTTACGATTCTTGGGAATAGGTAAAAAATAGGACCACATTAAGGGTTGTTCGAAATTTTAGTATCATTATTTATAAGAGCTCCTTGAGCCATTTCTATTCATTCAACAAGTGTTTGCGGTAACAGAAGCATAATTTTCAATCAGCCATGAGCAAGAAAACTAGAACATTTTTATGTAAAAACAATCCGGACTCATTTTGTTATGTGTGCGGCCAATATATTAACGAAAAAAAACGGAAATGCTTCTCAGCTTCATTTCAAAATTCATATGAAGATTGCTTTAATATAAATCCGAAGAATTTTAACGAACATTGGACGCCGAGTACTATATGTACTTCATGTCGATTCAATTTAACTCTAAGCTCATCTAACAAAAAGTAAGTATAGGTTAATACATTTGGAATATTTTATAAAATTTTTAATTTTCTGTTATAAAAATTTTTCAGACCACACTGGGGAATTTCGAAGCCTATGCTATGGAGAGAAACAACGAATCATGAATCTGATTGCTATTTTTGTTTAACTACAAAAACCGGCTTTGGAAAACATTTGCGATGGTCTTACCCTACGAGGTCTGCTGATGGGTTTCAACTTGCAGTTCTACATTCACAGGAAATTATGGATGCACAAGATCAGGGACCAAGCTGTAGTGGTTTCATCTTCACAAGGACACTCAACCTCAAGCATGTGTTCTCAATCAGGAAGTTCAGATCCAGAACTACCTATATCTGAAAATGACGAGTTCATCCCACACAAAAATATCTCACCGAGACCATGGAATCAAGACCAGCTAAATGATGTAATAAGAGAACTTGGATTGTCAAAAGCATCTTCGGAATTACTTGCATCCCGGATGAAGGAATCAAATCTCATAACGGAGGAAACTAAAGTTTCGTATTACCGTACCCGAGAAAAAGGCTTACTTCACTATTTTGCAGAAGAGGACGATTTTGTCTGCTGCACGGATATTCCTGGTTTGATGACTGCCATGGGCTTACATAGATATGATTCAAGCGAATGGCGTTTATTTATTGACTCATCAAAACGCAGCTTGAAGTGTGTCCTTTTGCACAATGGAAATAAATTTCACTCCTTGCCAATCGCACATTCAACCAAGGTAAAAGAAGAATACTCTGCATTGGTCATGAAGAAGATAAAGTATAATGAACATAACTGGGTAATTTGTGTTGATATTAAGATGGTAAATTTCCTATTAGGTCAACAAAGTGGCTATACCAAATACCCTTGTTTTTTATGTTTATGGGACAGCAGAGCTAAGTCAGAACACTGGAAGAGAAAACAATGGCCTTATAGGGAAACACTGGACCCAGGTATGAGGAATGTTATAAATGTACCTCTGGTGCCCCGAGATCGCATCATATTACCCCCTCTTCACATTAAACTTGGTCTGATGAAACAATTTGTTAAAGCACTTAACAAAGATGGTGAATGTTTCCAGTATATTTCAAGGAAGTTTAAAAGTTTGAGTATGGAAAAGCTGAGAGCAGGAATATTTGACGGCCCACAAATTCGCAAATTGGTCAAAGATACCGATTTTCTCAGTTCAATGTCAGAAATTAAGAAAAATGCATGGGATTCGTTTGTATGGGTTATTCAACATTTCTTAGGAAATAACAAGGATGATGATTATGTTGCGCACGTTGAAGAGATGTTAACTCACTTCCAGAATCTTGGATGCAACATGAGCATCAAGTTACATTACCTTCACAGTCACTTAGATCGTTTTCCTGAAAATCTAGGAGACTTAAGTGAGGAACAGGGCGAACGATTTCACCAAGATATTCGGACAATGGAGGAAAGATACCAGGGTCGCTGGGATGCACACATGATGGCAGATTTTTGCTGGAGTATTCAGAGCAACACTTCGTTATTCAATAATAGAAAATGTCATAAAAGAAAATTCCAAAGTTTGTAGTTTATAATATTTATTTATTTATTTCCTTATTTTATATGTTGTAATAAATTTAAATAATAAAATATAAAATAAAAGAAAATACATGAATAAAACAATGAAATGCATTTTCGATCTATTCCATCGATTTGACTTAGTTACATTTTTTTGTCAATTGCCTTCGGCAAGTAACTTGAAAACTGTTTAACCGATTTAAAAGATATGTAGCTTATTGTAAATCTCATTGTGTTTGCCCTTAGGACCAGGATCCACTTTTTTGCAAAAGGGGAAATAAATAGCGTTAATTTTGCAAAAACTGAAAATTTGTCAATTATTTTCGATTTAAACGCTTTTTTTCAGATTTGGGGCCTATGCGCTACGTGTTAACGTTGTCGAATTCGACTAAAATTTTGTGGGTGGAAGTTTCTCATCAAATCTAACATTAATCCGACATGCACCCCTTGAAATTGGAAAATTTATGTTTTTCACACATTTGAAAACCCGCTATAATGCGTATATCAAGCAAAAAACTAAAATTTTGTGAAAATGAGCGAATTCACTAAATTGTGAATAAATTTGAAAAAAATCAATCGATTTTTATGGTCGATATCTCATTTTGTTGCTATTATATGTCGCTATGCGATAAAAAAATGAATCTGGAAGTTTTTTGCCGTTTTCGATTTTTTATGATTTTTTTAAAACGAAAATTTTTGCCATTTTTACGTAAAAAATATATTTTTTCTTAAGTTTTTTATTATAACTCCGATACTATTGATCCGATTGAAACGCGATATATAGACGAATTAAAGGCTATGCAAATCTTGATTTTTCTGAATTTATTTTAATAATATCGGACTAGTAGTTTTTGAGTTATCATTAATTATTTGAAGAAACGTCTCAAAAAATTGCAATTTTAAAAAAAAATTTTTTTAAAAAAAATCTATCCATAGAATTTAAAAATTTTACCATTTTTGTACAAAGGTAGTCATGATACATCAAAATTATATAGTGGTTTTAAGAGCACATGAATTTTTTTTATTTTGTTGTGCTGTGTAATCAATTCGAGATGCTAAAAGTTATATATGCATATAGTGTACTAGCTGTGCCCACATGTGCGTCCCTGACAATATTTTGTTCGATTTTGCTCTGAAAGTAATCCACACCAAATCTTAAGACTCTTTTATAAGGCTTTAAGAATCGTTATTTTCTTTATATAAAGGTACCCATCCCTGGATAAAATTCTAAAATTTATATAAAATTCTAAAAATTATTGCATTGCTCCGAAAATGGTGTTTAAAATATCCCACTTTCAAAAAATAAAAGGTTCCTTAAAGTATGCATTCTAAAAATTATTGTAAAGCTCTGTAAAAGCTCTTTAAAATATCCCGCCTTAATGTATGCCAATCGTTAAATTGAGCACTTACACTGTTTTTCTCCACTTTCTCTTAGAAATAAGATAATCTTGTGGAAAAAAATTATTCTTTATTTTAATTAGGATACTAGGGTACCTCCTCACAAGGCTCTGTTAAATGCCATCCAGTAGTTGTTACGTGATGCGAATACAGTGTCGTTTTTAATAATTAATCACAGTCGAGCCTTAATGAATCTATCGTTCTCTGTGACTTGCCGTCCTAAAAATTTGTATTTATTCAATTGGGTATTTGGCAATAAGAAATTCATATTTTGTCATTATTTTTAAAACAGCGCCATCTGTTGCGCAACCGTGTTTAAAATATAACGCTTTCAGAAATAAAAGATGCCTTAAAGTATGCAGTACTTTTAAATCGCTATACAAATCGGCGTATTTTCACTGCCTTTTCCTCACTTTTACTTGGAAATAAAATATTTTTACGGAAAAATTATTCTATATTGAAACCACTGTACCAAGATACCTTCTCACAAAATTTAGTTAAAATCCATCCAGTAGTTTTTACGTGATGCAAACACAGACATATAGGAAAAAGCTAACAGAAAAACACAAAAAGTACACGTGTAAATAAGGTAAGTATATAACGACTTCGTATATACTGTTTTAAAAGCTTATATTCCTAATAAACATATCGTGTTTCTGCATGCCCAATTTAATAGCAATGCTATCAGTGCCCGCCACATCGTCAGCGTCCTACAATATTTTGTTCGATTTTGCTTTGAAAGTAATCCGTACCAAATTTTAAGACTCTTATTTTTCTAGTGCTTCAGATATGGTTTATGTATTTACTTTATATAGAGGTATCCATCCCTGACGAAATACTTAAGAACATGGTCTTTATATAAAATTTTAAAATTTACATAAAATTCTAAAATTATTGTAGAGTTCTGTTAATAGTATTTAAACTTAAGCGGTGACAAAAATAAAAAGTGCTGACAAGTTTGCAGTACCATTAAATCGATGAAATTGCGTTCTTTCACTACAGTTTCTCTATTTTCTTTCGGAAATGAGATATTTTACAGGGAAAAAATATCCTATATTTCAACTGGGATACTAAGATACCTTCTCACCCTATTTTATTAAAATTAATTCAGTAGTTTTTACATGACGCGAACACAGGCAGGCAGACATACAGATAAAAATTGGGATTATGTATTCCATTTCCATTACTTTATGAAGCAATATCAAAATTTTCCAAAAATGTTCCTGGACGGAAATGGTCCTGGTACAGATGTATTATTTGTATATATCGGGTGGTTAAATTATGAAGGTTTTCTTATTTTTTTCTGTATTTAATTTGACATTTCTCAATTTTTTACTAACTCAATATAAACCATGGAAAGATACACAATCGAGCAACAATGGAAACAGTGGATGATCAATTTTCGAAGAAAATCGTCTTCAGTGATGAGGCATATTTTCACCTCAATGAATTCGTCAATAACCAGAATCGCCGCATTTGAGCGAATGATAATTTAAGATTAATAGTCGAAAAACCAATGCACCCACAAAGAATGACTGTTTGCTGCGGTTTATGGGCTGGCGACATTATCGGGCCGTATATTTTCCAAAATGAGGCCGGTCAGGCAGTTACTGTGAATGGTATTCGTTATCATGAGATAATTACGAACTTTTTATAGCCAGAAGATATGGATGTTGACGATATGTGGTTTCAACAGGACGGTGCCACAGCTAACGAAACAATGGCTATTTTGCACGAAAAATTCAATGGCCGTGTTATCTCACGTGGTGGCGATGTCAATTGGTCTCCAAGATCATGTGATTTGAAACCGTTAGACCTTTTTTTTTGGGGGGTTATTTGGGGTGTACGCCGATAAGCCAGTATTAATTCAAGAGAGGATATAATAAGTCGGAACATTAACGGCATAGATTCATTTTTAAATATAAGCCAAAGTCATTGATAATATGGTATGTTTCTAAAATTAAAGAAGTGTCATTAGTTTAAACTTTAAAAAGATTAATTTTTGTAAAAAGGTCTCCGAAGGATCTTACGAAAAAATAAATAAATGTGTGTAAATAATTTAAAATATATAAAAATAAATAATATAAAGTTTGTGTTTTATTTATAAATAAACAGAAACATCTCTCTTTCCACGTTTAGGGAAAAATAATTTTCAGGCAAAATCAGCTTTTAAAGTTTAATTTTTTACCCTTTAATAAGTGTTGATGATTTACACTCAAAACATGCATAATTAATAAGGAAAGACAGGCATAATAAATATAAATATTAATACAAATACATGTACATATTCACACACACATACATACACAATGGCAAAGTAAAATAATAAGCTCACAGAATGAGTCAGACACAGCCAGTTAAAAATTTTAAGAAAGAAATCAAAATTTGCTTACAATCAGCATGACATGCGTCAGCTCAGACATAATAAGCAAATAACCAACCAAAAGTTTTTTATTTGTAGTTGAAAATTTAGTTTCTTTATTGTGATATTTGTAAAATGATGGGGTTACCGGTTTTAAGGGGGCCTGAAAAAGGGGATAAGAAACATTTGTTTTCATTAAAACAGCTTCCTCGTCCTCATTTCTGTTAAAAATAAAAAAACACTCTCTGAAACAAACATCAGCGTCAGGAAAAGCGTAAGTATTGTCGGGCTTTACCGAATTAAATAATATATTTTTTAAAACGGAAAATACTTGCAAAAGAAGATGACAAGAATATGTTGAGCATAAAAGACATACAAATTTCTATAATTCATGTGTGAAAATCAACACAAGGCGAAGCTAAAGAATAATAATTTTCATCAAATTTTAAGGAATGACTTTATTTCGGGGAAAAAATAGGCGGATTGCGCAAGGGTGTCTCGGTGCAAGACATGAGAAATGTTTAAATATTTAAACACAATCATTTAATTATTTAATGAAGTTTGAAAGGGGAAGAAGTTGTTATTATTTTAAACCAATTTGAAAATAAACCAAACGAAAACTTTAAATAGAAAAAGAACTAAACTACAATAGAACCTGAAATGAACTATATTTGAACATAAATGGAGTATAGTTGAACCAGAATAGAAAATAATCGGAACTGACGCTCACAGGTGATGTAAGTCTAAGATAAGTGCTAGAAATTACAAGATACGCCGTGATGACAAGGATGATCGACTAGTAGTTACCAGTCGACAGCTTGAAAACATTAAAAGCTAGTGTTAAGAGAAGACGGAAAGAATATAAAGGTACTAAAGTTATAGATAATAACTAGCTGTGCCCACAAGTTGTGTGCGTCCTAACAATATTTTGTTCGATTTTGCTTTGAAAGTAATCCACACCAACTTTTAACACTCTTACTTTTATAGTGCTATTTACTTTATAAAAAGCTCTGTAAAAGGTAATTTGAATATATTTAATAGTAATGTATCCCACAAAGTAAATATCCCGCTTTCATTTCATATTTTGTCAATATTTTAAAACAGCGCCATCTGTTGCGCAGTCGTGTTTAAAATATCTCGCTTTTTAAAATAAAAGATGCCTTAAAGTATGCAGTACCTTTAAATCGTTAAAAAAAATCGGCATACTTTCACTGCTTACTCTCCACTTTCTCTTGGAAAAATAGGGATACTAATATACCTTCTCACTAAATTTTGTTAAAATCTATCCAGTTACTGTTTTATTATATGTCAAGACAAGCTTTCTAAAATAAAAGATGCCTTAAAGTATGCAGTACCTTTAAATCGGTAAAACAAATTAGCGTACTTTCACTGCTTTTTCAACACTTTATTGGAATAGCGATACTAAGGTACCTCACAAAATTTTTTTAAAATACATCCAGTAGTTTTTACGTGATGCGAACACAAAATATAGTCAGACAGACAGACAGACAAGAAATGAGTAACTATTTTATTATATGTATAGATGTTAATTATGTTAATAGTCTGTTTCAATATTCCGCCTATTCTGTAGTTCATGAACGGCTGCAGTTCAGTTCAACTAATGACTCAACTGACCTAAGTGAGCTGATCACCACACTGAGCTCATATCAGTTTCTTAGTTTATTAAAGCTCATTAGTTAGGTTCAGCTTCTTGGTTCACTTCAACTCAATAGTTCAGTAAGCCCGCTTGTTCGGTCAGCTAGTAATTCATCCATCTCACTAGTTCAGTCAGCTCACTAGATCAGTCAGCTCACTAGTTCAGTCAGCTCACTTGTACAATCAGTTCACTAGTTTAGTCAGCTCTCTAGTTCAGTCAGCTTACTAGTTCTGTCATGTGATTAGTTCGATCAGCTCCTAAGTTCAATTCAGCTCATTAGTTCAATCAGCTAACTAGTTCATCCAGCTCACTAAATCAGTCAGCTTCTTGGTTTAGCTCATTAGTTTAATTACTTTCATATCACGCAAAAAACTACTACATGGGTTTTAACAAAATTTTGCGAGAAGGTACCTTAGTATCCTGATTCCTATATAGGATATTTTTTTCCGCAAAAATATCTATTTCCAATAGAAAGTGGAGAAAAAGTACGCCGATTTTTTTTTACCGATTTATAGGTACTGCATACTTTAAGGCATTTTTTACTTAAGCACGGTTGCACTACAGATGGCCTGTTCTAAAATAATAGCAAAATATGAATTACTTACTCCAAAATAGCCAATGGAATAAAATTTGTGGAATTTCATTGTTATTGAAATATTTTAAACACCTTTTTTAGAGTTTTACAATAATTTTTAGAATCTTTGAATTTTATATAAATTTTAGAATTTTATCCAGGGATGGGTACCTTTATGTAAAGTAAATACGTAAGAGTCTTAAAATTTAGAGTGGATTGCTTTCAAAGCAAAATCGAACATAATATTGTCAGGCGCACAAAACGTGTGTGGACACAGCTGGTATATAAATAAGTATTCATCTTTGGTTTGCTAACAGGTGTTTAAGAAAGAAATCTTATTTTCCATGGCATTTAATAAAACTAGGAAACCCAAAAAACTTTCATATTTCATTGGCTGTTTCTACCCTTCTCCACTTCTTTTTTCCAACCTCATGAATTTAAAATAGTTTTACATTTCATTTTTCTGTAATTGTGTTTATTTTCTTCTTTTTCAGGAAAATCTCGCCATTTTACGGTAAATGGCTTAAATTCGGTTAATTCGGCTGTCAATAACGATACACGCAATATTTACAATAATCCCTATACTTCATCATCCCTACAACAACAGCAGCAGCAGCAACAACTACGCCATCAACAACTACAGCAACAGCAATTGCCACAACATGTTTATAAATCAATTGCTGGCAGCAGCATTGGTGGCAACAGCAATCAATATGATTATTCAACACCAAATTTAACAACAGATCAACAGGCTTCAGCGGCCGGCGTAGCAGCAGGACTTGTAGCAGGAGGTGTTTCTTCAAATAATACAACAGAAGCGGAAAATCTTTTTCTCAATCATAATAACGGTAAGCCCTTTTTCTTAATTTTTCCTTGTTTTTTTCTACTTTTTTTTTTTTTTTTTTTGTTGCTTTAAGCAGGCATTAAGAAGTGAGAATATCTTTGTAGATGTTTTATTAATATTCATATTTTTATAATTATAGGGAGATTTATTGGATTAATTTTTTTTTCCTTAGTGTGAATAATTGAGTGTCTGGAGGGTTTTGTTAAGGTGTATTTCTCCTTTTTTCTTGAATTTAGTATTGTGAATAACTAACGTCTCTGTTAAGTTGCATTAATTTGTAGCCATTTTTCAATTTTTTTATTATTTTTTTTTTGTCGTTTTTATATTTTTGCATATTAATCATGAACAGCTGGTGTTAAGCACAACGTTTGTTTGTTTGGTTTGGTTGACTTTTAAAATTATGACCAGTTTAATAAATCTTTGAACATGGTGGTCTTTTAATACAAAACTGTGCATAACTTTGTTAGACATTGAAGATGAGGTAAGGGCTTATTAAATTAAGAGGTTAAAAAAGGAAAACACATTTTAAAGGTTTCAGGTGAAAATAATTTTTTATTTTATTTAGAAAAAGAAAAGAAATTAAGTAAGAAATAAAATTCGGAAGACATTAAGGTTGTGCATTGTTGGTACACAGAAAAAAATATTTTCATCAATTAAAGATTTAATTGATTCAGTTATTAGTTTAATTAAAAAATTGAAAGAAGAATAAAATAAGCTTTTTGAAATCGATATGGTTACTATGGTTTTTTATTTTGTTTAGATTTGGCTTTCTTTCTAGACTGATTGAACTTCTCATTTAGTCTATTAAGTTTTAAGCATAAGAATCTGAGTTTGTATTCAGAAAAATTGGGAAAAATCCACTGATGAGCTAGTTGAGCACTAGCGAAATAGCTATCTGGATATGCTTTCCCCATAGTAATCAATTTCGATTATTATATTTTTTGATAATAAATATTTTATACTCATAAAATATTTATTTAAATAAATTTTCAAAAGGAATCATGCGTGAATAAAAATATATATAACCGATTCCAAATATATATTTTTTTTTAATTAAGAATAATTTTTTTTTGTTCTCGTTTAAACAAATATATATTTAAATCAATTAAAAAAATAATTGAACTTGAATTTAAAACTAATTAAAACTTTTAATTGGTACAAAAAAATTTTTCTGAATAGGTTATCGGCATATATACTTATATGGTTATATCAGCAATAAAATATACTACAGAAAAAATTAAACAATTTTACTTATCTCATATGCACCTTTGTTTTCTCTTATATGTAGTGTTAGAAAATGTTGTAAATTTAGGTAACTGGCAGCGCACAAAAGTCAACTAAAAGTATTGTTTACCCCAGCGCGGTATTGGCAGCTTTTTTTTTATTATTCTCAGCCTATTGTTTAGTATATATTTAAGTCTTTCTTAAGCATTTTGCAAATTATTTTTTTTTTTAATTTTTTAATTATTTTGTAAAAAAGACAGCTGATTGTGGAGAAATAAGCTGATAACCAAAATTGAAGTGTCCTCACAAGACACTTAATTTATGTATTTAAATTTGAAGTACGTGAATTAATAACCAGCCTGCGTGAACAGAACTACATATTTTAAATGATTTTGGGGCTATGATCATATATACACATACACCCAATTCTGTTTTTACACGGTTTGAAAATAAAAAAAATGATTTTATTCCATCAAGCACGATTCAAAATCTTTTGAGCTTAGATTTTATATCTCAAATTTCAGTTTTGGGAAATATTTTCATATCAAAAATTTAGAGGAATTCCTTTTTTGTGCATACAAGCATTTTTTCTTGTTAATATTTTGTGGACTATCAATGCATCTCTAAAAGAAGACATCGAAAATTACAAATAATAATTTTTGCAAAAAAAACCGACTTTAAAACAGATAGAAGGGCAGCAATTATAAACTAAAAATGTAAGAAGTAATCTTTAAGAATTAGATTGAAACCAAATAATAGATGCGCCAAAATTAGCGGAAAAAAGTAAAGACTATGTGAATGTCAAGCATTACTGTTCAAAATTTCAGCTATTTTCACCAGCATCCGTCTTTTATGGGGACACCATTAAAGCCTCTGTCTATACGGTTTCAAAGATAGGGTCACATAGATCAAATAACATCACCTATTGGGACACCCTTTCATTTACAATTTTAAATTAAAGACCTGTTGTTATAGAGGATTTGGCCACAGAGATTCTTTGTAAATTTCAACTATCTGTCTATAACGGTTAAAAAGTTTAGCCATATATATGAAACTACATGAACTATTGCGATACCCTTTACATTATAATTCCAATTATTTATACTTGTTATCATACCAGAGATAGTAGTGGACATTCTGCCTAATTTTCAAGTGTTTGTGTTTAACGGTTCAAAAGATACGGCCATATAGATCAAATTACATAATTTATGGGGACACCCTCTAGTTTCTAAATTCAAGTTGTATACTTGCTATAGTGGACTTTGCAATACAGGTTCCTTGTAAATTTCAGCTGTCTGTCTCTAACAGTTCAAAAGTTTGGCCACACACATAGAATTACATTAACTATTGGGACACCCTTTTAGTTCCAAATTCAAATTTTATACTTTTTGTTATAGCTGACTTAGCACTACAGGTTCTTTGTAAATTTCAGCGGTCTGTGTACAACTGTTCAAAAGTATGGCCATATACATCAATTTAAATGAACTATTGGAGCACCCTTTAATTTAAAATTTTTAATATTTTTACATTTTATTATAACGGTTATAGTAATCGACATTCTGTCAAATTTTCAAGGTTTTGTCTATAACGGTTCAAAAGATAGACCCAGATAGGTCAAATTATGTCACCTATGGGGACACCCTTTAAGTTTTAAATTTATTTTTTTATTCATTTCTGCTGTTGAGAGCTATACCGACACGTAATTTTTTAAAATTTTAATTTGGTGCCCTTTGCGGTTCTTAATACACGTAAAAAACATGTATGTTGTATGGGGACACCCTTTAATTTTTAATATAATGAACTGTTTTTAAAATGGGACCAACCTGAAATCATAACCTTTCAAATAAAGGAAGAAAGTTTAAAATCGGTTCAGAAATGGCTTAGTTCTGCGGTTACATACATAAAAAAACCTCCTTCTTTTTTGAAGTCGGTATAAAAACTACAACGTAAAGCCATTTCTTTAGAAAACAAAATTGAAATTTTAGATCGCCTTCGGAATGGAGATGACTCAACACTTCTTGGCAAATTGTTCGGTTTAAACGAAGTCACAATAAGAACTATAAAAAAATTTAAATTCAATTAGGCAATTGTTGATTTCTAGAAAGAAACCATCTATTGAGTCTTCCCCATACACTAAAGATGCAAATAAAAGGTGCAGATACACACTACTATATGATTTAGTAAAATAAACATGATTTCTTGTTCTTAAAAAATTCTCGTATTCCACTAATTTTAATAGGTTTTAGAGATAAGGAACCAATCACCTTTTTTTGTATATGATCAATGTATTTTTTTACACGGATTTTTCTGTAACCAATCTACCGTGTAAAAACAGAATTAGGTGTATATATTTTTTTACCGAAATATAAATTTTCGCACTTAGTGATCCCTCGGTCTATCTTTTCCTAATTTTACGATTTTTGTGAATTTTAGTTTTTAAAAAAATCGATTTACTGTAGAAATTTTGACTTTTTATTCAATTGTTATATTACGTTTTTGGATTTCTTTCTTTCTATTTTGAGTATAATTCAATGAAACCGCTCATAACAAAAACTTCCTATAATTGGACTCCTCTAATAACCGGCCAAGTTTTGTAGATCCGACATGTTCATAAGCGGGCAGAAGAGTGATGTTTAAATATTGGGTTGGCAACTAGGCGATTTCCGTTTTTATGGATAGATGGATCTTACACTTTCTGTTGATTTGTTAAAGTGGTCAAAGCATCTAGCCTTTTCTTCTTACTTTTTGGACTTTTACCTTTAATTTAGTAAAAAAATTAAATGGATTAATGCCTTAGTTTTGTTTTAATCCTAATTTAAAAAGGAAATGAAGTCTTGAAAGAAAGTCAGTGCCGAAATTAGTTTGGCAATTCAGGAAAAGCCCCCGGCATTGTCAAATCGTAGGACTGTTGTTTTCCATCATGATAAGGCAAAGCCCCAAGCGTCTTTGGTAACTCGTCAAAAATTAAAGGAACTGGTTTGAGATGTTTTATCTTGTGCCTTCATATTGCCATTTATTTCGTTCCATGCATAACTCCCTAAATGGTAAAATTTTCAATAATGCTGATGATGTCAGATCACATTTAATTCAGTTTTTTGATAGCAAAGATTAGAAAATTTACAATTCAATATTGACAAAATACAAACCGCAGAAATCAGTGAAAAGCGGGTGGCGCTGATAAAGCAAAATGTGTTTTGATTGGTCCACTAATGCTAGTTTTCTAAATATTTTAAATTTTTGTTTCTATTAAAAAAAATATACGTTTGAAGAATGTTGCTAAAGACAACTTTGTTGCATTCCAACAAATGAATAATATTGTACCTCTCTCATAAGCGGACACCTCTAATACCGGACAAAAATACTGTGAGAGGTTTCTCTGTATATTGAATGTTTAGTGAGTTTTCGATGTTTTATTTATTTTATTTATGGCATGCAGGGGTATCGAATATGACTAGTATTTTTATGTGCCCCTTTTCGACCCACTTCAGTTCTATATGATTACAGGCACATCACTGTTTATGTAGGAGTATCTTACTATCGTTGCTTCTCGTAATAATGTTAGCTTTTATTCTCGATTGTAGTATTTCAGATTGTAGACTGATAGCTGTCGACCTTCTTTTCATCACAGAGTCGCTTGTAATTGGCTGGGATCCTTTGTGGCAACCATATTTAATATGTGTCTGCCGTATGCTTTTCAACTTTAAATTTTGGGGGAAAAATAGATTTTTATATTTGTTTTTTTTTTTTATATTATTAAAACTAAAGAGTGACCCTATATAATATACTTGATTTTTGCGTATATTTGAAATAGTAAAGGGCATGCCTTTCAAGTATTCATAAACTGAGTTTTCCTAACAAGTAAAATAAATAAAAAATCTAAACTAAAATTAATAATAATGTCAGGTTTTTTATAGCACTTTCTTTATACCATTAGAGTTCATTTTCCTACAATATCTTAACTGATCAATTGCTTCCTAAAGATAGGTTTAGAAAAAAAAATTTTATTCTGTGATATTTTACTTACCATCAGATTGCACCTTTCCTTGGAGTAAACAGAGCCTGAACGTAACCGAAACCTAAGATTTTCAAAGTTTTTGCCTAGAAATATTTAATATTTAATTTTAAGATTTAAAGAGCCAAAACTCTGTTATTTAAATTTTTTAACTGATAATTGCTAACAAAGTTTGAACTAAAATTTCCTGAGGTTAGTTAAGGTTGAAAAGCGTTCGGTCTATAATTCGGCACCTCCACTCAGCCACCCAGAGGGTTCATTGTGATTTCCTTCAGATAGCTGAACTAAAAATCGAAACTATTTCCGTCCTGCTGCCTATTACTTAGCCACCTGTTATCCCCGATAGAGCTCAAGATATGTTCCTGATTACACGGAGAGATATTGCTAAATCTAAGATTTTCAAAGATTTTGCCTTGAAACATTCAATATTTAATTTTAAGTTTAAAATTCTATTATTGAAATTCTTTAACTGATAATTTCTAACAAAATTTGATCTAAAATACCTGAGGTTAGGTAAGGTTGAGAAGCGTTGGGCCTATAATACGGCACCTCCACTCGGTCACCCAGAGGGTTCATTGTGATTTCCTTCAGATAGCTGAACTAAAAAGCGAAAGTATTTCCGTCCTGCTGTCTATTACTTAGATAACTGATATCCCTGATGAAGCTAACGACATGCTCCTGATTACACGGAGAGATATTGCTTTGTCCATCGTGAAACTCCTTGCCTAGCCATCAAAGCGGTTTTGTAATTCCCGGCAGTTTTAATGTTTCTAACTCTTCATTATCCTCGCTCATCATCCGAAATACCATTAATCCATATACTGGTTCTTGCCCTCATGGCTCAGCGGACAGTGACCACATATACAATAACGCTTAGTACTTGCTGGTCTAAACCAAAAAGCAGTTTAGTTTTTGCAGCATCGAAGCTATTTTAAATAGCCTGTAAGTGTCTCATGTCTTCCTTAGCTTCCCAAGACTGATTAGTTATTTCTACTACCCAGTTAAATAGAACCCTATAGTGGTTACTAATAGGTGTTTTCGCCGATTTTTGAAAATACGTCGTAAATTTCGTTGCCCTTAAGATTACATTGACTCCGGAACCCAGCACAATATAACTCTATAATTGTGTGGACAGCACAATTATTATTGGTTGTCGAGTGCCGCAGAGTAACCTTTTTTTCTTTTGAACACCAATTTTTCCAGACACCAATTCGATAGTCTTTAGGACTGCCAGCAATTCGCAGTGGAACGAACTACATTCATGTGGAACTCTATACTATCTGCGTATACTAGTTCCTAAAATGTGAAATCCATCACCGATGCCCACACTCATCTTTGAACTATCCTTGAAAACCACAAACCCCTTGTACGGTTTACTAGATTTCAATCAATCAGCCCTGTTCGGAATTACTGACCTTAGTACCCTGCCGAATATTAAGCTCAGTGAACATAAAGCCCATGGGGTTAATGGAAAGTGTCATTGAGCCTGACCTCATACCGTATTTTTGTGCGTAAATGCCTTTTTACGCTATTTTTAACCGACTTCAAAAAAAGAAGGAGGTTACCAATTCGTCTGAATGTTGCTTTTTAACCGACTTCAAAAAAAGAAGGAGGTTATCAATTCGTCTGAATGTTGCTTTACGTGTATTATGAACCGTAAAGGGCACCCTTTTAAAATTTTAAAAAACTGCATATCACTATAGGTGCCAATAACAGAAATTAATAAAAAAATAAACTTAAAAATTAAAGGGTGTCCCCATATGTGACGTCAATTTAAATACATGAACCATTAGAACCACTGTAGACAATCACTTGAAAATTGGACAGAATGTCCAATATTTATAATCAGAAATTAAATATTTATAATTACAAGTTAAAGGGTGTCCCAATAGTTGATGTACTTTGATGTATATTGCCAAACTTTTGAACCGTAACAAAGAGACGGTTGAAATTTACAAAGAACCTGTATATCTAAGTCCTTTATAACATCAAGTATATAATTTAAATTTGGAAACTATAGGGTGTCCCCATAATTGATATAATTTAACCTATTTAACGCTATCTTTTGAACCGTTATAGACAAACTCTTGAAAATTAGACACAATCTCCACTTGTATGTCCCGTATAATAATATTTATAAATATTTAAAATTTTAAAGGGTGTCTCAATAGTTGATGTAAATTGATGCATATGCCCAAACTTTTGAACCGTTTTAGACAGACATTTGAAATTAACAAAGAATCTGTCCTTTAAAATATGTATTTAATTTAAAATTGTACATTAAAGGGTGTCCCCTAGGTGATATTGTTTAAGCTATATGGCCATATCTTTGGAACCGTTACTTTTTATTACTGTGTTAGTAATAATAAGTGTAAAAAAATAAAGGGTGTCCTCATATCTGACGTAATTTGTCCTTATGGATAGACATTTGAATATACAGAACGTATTACTTGTCCGTTAGAGCAACAAGTATAGAAGTATTTGAATTGAGTACTATTTCTTACAGATTACTTCCTTTTAAATATTTAGTTTAGAATTGATGCTCATATATTTGTTTTGTAGTCGGTTTTTTTTGCCTGAATTATTGTTTATTGCATTAGCTACATTTTTATTTTTCAATATAAAGGGACCTACACGCATTTAGATAAAGACTGTATGTATGGATGTACATAAAGATAAATACATCGGTAGCAGTATATATTATTTCTTCATATGCTGATATTCAGCATCCTTCACTCATTTAGTTTTATTGCAATATTTGCACACTCACCATTTACGTTAATGATCATTTTATGCCATTTTTATGGTCATATCCTGGCACTTACCAATTTCGTTTAACGATTTTAGTCCCTTTTTATATCCGCCACGCAAACACAACAACACAGCATTTGTGTGTAGGTGTATTTTTGTATTTTTTGTGTATTTTTGTTTTGTTGTATTTATTTTTTAAACAGTTACACACTATAACTTACCTTAAGGAATCCTTGTTGTAAAAGTCAGAATAAAATAGAGTTATTAAAGGTGATGTATGTTTTGCTTTGCGGCATGAATGTGTACGATGTTCACAGTAGTTGTTACCCAGATTTATGGGTAAATGTAAGTTTTCAGAATAAATTTATGTTCTTGGCTCCGGTTTTTCAACCTAAGAAATACATACCTGAGTGAAGTGAGTTAAATGGGAAAAAACATTAGCATTCAAAATATTTACAAATTCATTATGATGTTGGATGAACATTAAAATACAAACGAAGAGCAGTATAAACCATTTAGATCAGAGACTTGTAATGGTTAAAGTTTAAATTTTGTGCACTTATTTTATGGAGCACTTAGGAAGTAGGTCAGTCTAGCTGTTAATGTAACAAATGAAAAAAAAAAATTAAACCAATATTTAACTAGTGCTACTAAGCGCTTAAGATAAAACTCTGTGCTTGGCTAGGAAAAAAATAGTTAAGTTTCTTTTTAAAATGCCTTCTTAAAATAGCTCCCAAAATTTAAGACACTAAACAAAATGATGACATAGTCTTACGTCATTATTTCAATGGACCCCAAGGGTGCCTTGGTGGTAATGTAGTGTGCTAGTGTATTAGTCCGGCGTTGTGGGTACAAGTTGACAGGAAGACCAGGAAGGAGGTTGGATATAATCTGGAGGCCGGCAAATGGTTAACTGCGTTAGTACAGGTCACGGACTTTTAAGTATTGTCTGGCCAAGTTAAATATTGCGGTAAGACGGTACTTGCAGACTGTGCTTGAAAAAAGGCTAACATAAAATAGGCTTTATACGACAGGCAGACGCATATTAAATAGAGATGCTGTGGACACCTTAGCCCTAAGCAAATTATAGCTATTAAAATAGACTCTGCGATGAGAAAGAATGTTGGCATGTAAGAGTTGCCAGTCTAAAATCACTGCAGTCGAGAGTAAAAGCTAGTGACAGCACGAGACTCATTGAAAGTAAGATATTCGTAAATTTCTAATCGGATACCAGAAATCATTGAGGAACGAAAGGAAAAGGGACCCATTAAAACTTAGTGGGCAGCTTCGGTGAAGCCCCGGTAACACCCAAAAGTTGTCATTGCCCGCGAACCACCTAATTCAACTGTCATACCTCGACTGTCTTATCTTTCAGTTTCTGGCCCCTGACAAACCATGAAGATTGGTGGACCATATCGCCAAGCTGCGCTATAGTGTCCGAAAAGTCAAATCAATTAAAAAATCTCTAAACCGATATATGCCAGAGTTTCAAACGTCTGCGCTTTGATCCCGGATCTCTTTTTAAAGAAATTTAAGAGGAATTTTGTCAGGCCGAAGTTCGATAACAACTCCCGACACTTTGGGCATTTAAAGATTTTTGTCTATTTTTTTAGCGGCGCTAGCTTGTCAATGCAGAGAACATGTGTCTCCATATTTTTCTCGAATATAATCTCTAAGCTTAAATTTCAGATTTTCAACATAATAAGGAATATATTGGAGTAGTCATGAAGACAACAAGCTTAATATTATTCAAAGCTTGTAAAAACATTTTTATAACCTCTATGGAGAATATTAAATGTAGGTTTTTTCCGTCTCTGAATTCACTAGATTTCTGGAAGGATATCAATTTTTTCTACCTGCTGACTTCGAATGGAAATTAATTACTCCTTTGCTCAAATTATTCTGATGAAAACACAATAAAGGCTATGACTTTGCGCAGACAATAATTGTTGTTGTGACGTATTTCTTTAATTTTGATAATTTGGCCATAACATGACATCACTATGCATAACAAAGTCCTTGTCAGGCATAGTGAAATAACAAGTAGCAATATTAAAACATATCTTACAGGACCACACTTATACTCCTTGTTTAGGAGTTGAAAACCATTTAAAATCCCGCCACACCATCGGTGGCTTCTGTTGGAGTGCAACAGCACGTTATTTATATCCAAACCACAGTCGAAAACCGAGGCGGCTCACTTATAACCGGTCACACAGATTTGGGAAAATTCCTGTGGCCCTACCTATTCACCTGGTACCAGTCGTTTGTACACTGAAAAAAATACGATGCATGTACTAACGGCCTTGTTGGGCTTAGCGACACAACAAGTAGCAATTTAAAAATATGGCTGGTAAGACCATGCTCGTATTCCTTGTTTAGGAGTTTAAGACCATCTAAAGTCCCGCCAGAGCAATGCTGGATTTAATCTCTCTTTCTGTTATTTATACCACACCAATAACCGGTCACACAGATTTTTGAAAATCCCTGTGGCGCTACCTATTCACCTAGTACCAGCCGTTTAGACACTAGCCAGACATCGAACATTCTTATCTTCAACCTCTGGGACTAGTGCCCCATATACCCCTACAGATTCCCCCGGGGGTTCCAATTGTCACTGCAGGAATGGCTAATGCTTTGACGCGGTTCACTCGGGGAAAATAGGGGCACCAGACGCTAGGGTTCCTAGAGCCTAAATCTGGAAGAAAAGGTCTGTGTGTTAAAACATACGGGTCCTATTCGAGGCCCGACCAGTGCCCAAAGGACTGGTAACACGGGAATCGGTGGCCCCACAGACCGGTTATTGGTGAGGTCCCCTTCGGGGGTACACGTGGTGGTTGTGGTTTAAGATCGATTTATGAAGGTAAGGTGCAAGGTCAATCAAGTGTGCTGTTGCACTCTCAACAGAAGGATGTTGGATAGTCTCCAAACCCCTAAGCCAGAAGTTATAATGTGGATCTAGGCTTGCCTTGGATAAGGCTTGCCATATAATATAAATTGCTACTCATTGTGACTGTATCACACACAAAAAGCGATTGGTGGCAATCGTAAAGTGTTGTTATACTACACAATGGGGGCGCTAGTCTACGCCTAAGTTTCACTCGGTGGTAAGACCACCGTGAGGTTAGGCCGAGTAGGCAGGTACTCACGTTAATCTTGTTCCACAATACCCCTACAGAATTGGCGACAAGATGTTAAGAGTCAACAAAATAGTAATGCTCCCGTGACAGATGTTTAATGGATGTGGATACAGTAACTCTGTAGATTGATTGGTAGTACGCTAGTCCTAAGGTCTGAGAGTTACGATTACGATTCCTGCCAAATACCCTAAATAGTTTTGCGCAGATAAAAAAAAAGTAATCGCTTCTCTAGAACTCATATGCCTGACTGACGGTGCTTTATTTCTTGTAATATGTTATTGTTGAAAGTGGTATAAGTCCATGTGGAGCTAAAAAAAACGTTTATTTTGTCAAATAATTTTAGTAATTATTTTTCATAATGAAATTTAAACGGGGTATAGTCACTCGAATAGATTAAAGTTGTCCTAAATTTTTATACTGATTCAAACACAAACCCTTAAATATTTCACAATATATGAAAAATTGGACTTATACCACTTAAAAAAAAAAACAGCTTATATGTTTCTAGCATGACAATAACATTATTATGCTAATATGGTTGGACTGCAATACATATAAATATTAATGCATATAAATCGTCATAAATTGTTGCTCTTTTCGTGTAGCAATTTATGACGTTTAAGTGTAGAAAATATTTTTTTGGTAACTCAGGGAGGCTTATCCTGATAGCATTTAGCGTTACATATAGCCTTACATAAGTATCAATTGATATTCATATTGATGGCTGACTGTAAAACAAACTGACATTCGAGGTGTTTGAAACTATTTAAACTTCATCTTACTAATGTTGGCTCCTGTTGCTATGCAAAGAGGATTTTTGTGACATCCTACTTTCGTGGGAAGAAGTTTATGATTTTGCGGCCAGTATTTAGGCTTCGAAAATTCTGAAATCATGTACTGGAACAAATATAATAACTTGTTGATAAGGATGCCACTAACTAGATTTTCCTTTTAAGACTAGAATAAAGAATTCGGTGCACTTCCTCAAATCCGCGTTATTTCTTCAAACGACCTTTGAAGAAAAAAAAATACTGTTCTGCGCTTTTTATCGACGTTTCTCAAGCATTTGATAAGGTTTGGCACGAAGGCCTAATATTTAAGCTAAAGCTGAACTTGCCCGAAAACTTGGATAACCTCTTAAAAGATTATTTAACGAATCGCAAGTTTTTACTAAAAGAAGGTGACTTTTTAAGCTCGCCACAGCTCATTGAAGCCGGAGTTCCCCAAGGTAATATTTTGGGACCAATTTTATATTTACTGTACACATCAGATATGCCAATTAGCACCCTAGTCCACACATCAACTTTTGCAGATGACACAGCTTTTTTAAGTATTCATGACAGTGTCCAAGAAGCATCAAAACTTTTACAAGACCACATACTCAATTTGGAAAAATGGCTAGAAAAATGGAGAATAAAAGTGAATAAGCAAAAATTTACTCACATAACTTTCACACTGCGTAGGGACTCATGCCCTTCTGTTCGCATAAATAACCAAATGATACCACAGCTTTCAGACGTTAAATATCTGGGTATACATCTTGACCGTCGCCTTACTTGGAAAAGCCACATTGATTTCAAGTTAACACAAATGAAACTAAAAGCAGTACAACTAAATTGGCTTATTGGCAGAAACTCTACCCTGAGCTTAGATTGTAAACTTCTACTGTACAAGTCGATCCTCAAACCAATTTGGTGTTATGGGATTCAGTTATGGGGCACTGCCTCAGCTAGCAATGTAGAAAAAATTCAAAGGCGCCAAAATAAGATACTACGTATGATTACATCTGCTCCCTGGTATATAAAAAATTCGAACATCCACAAAGACCTAAACATGCCATCAGTTAAAGCAGAAATAGCGAAACATGCAGTCACATATCTAAAGAGGCTTGAATCTCATCCAAACCCTTTGATGCGTAACATGCTGAATGAACCTGATTACATTCGACTAAAAAGAAGAGATACTGCTTTTCTTGGCCGTACATTAGAGGGATGACCCGCAAATGATTGCAAAATCCGTGAAACAAACATTATTTTTGTCTAGCACTGGCTGGACTTAAGATATGTGTAATTATTGTTAGTTCAAAAATATTGAAGATACAATAAACCATTTATGAAAAAAAAAATATGAGAGATAGAGAGAGAGAGAAGTGGTATAAAAAGTTCCTGTGAGTAGTGTTGTAAGAAAGTCCTGAGAGGGTCCTGTAATAAGTTTTCTATATCAAAGTTAATACGTAGTGTAGATCAGCAGATAAGCAGACCAGAACCCATTCAGTGTACCCCCACAAATCCGCGTTATGCGAGAGAGAATTCCTAAAAGTGGTGTAATAAATAAGTCCTGGCAGTAGTGTAAAAAATATATGTTAAGTTTAAACTAAACAGACAACAAAATTAAATGACCCTTGTTAAACTGCGATTTAAAATACTCTTTATAAATTACACTTTTAAATAAAATAAAAGGCAATTCCTGTATGTAAGTGTGTGTGTGTGTGTACGTCTGTGTGTTTAATATCTCACATGTTTTAAAAATCCTGTAAATTATTTGCCAAGATGTAGTAAATGATTAACAAATATTTAAACACATGGACTTTTGACCAGACAGTCATCAATAAAAGACTTAATAGAAAAGTATGCAAGTGTAAATGAATGTCTGTGGGTACATTTTTGTGTTTGAATGAGTGTGTGTGCGAGTGTAGGCACACATGGACATTATTCCAAAAAATATTTATTTTGTCTAAAACAAATCAAACGAACAGAAGATGGAGGCATGACAGAGAAATTTAAGATGCCCCTTGTTGCAATTGAAATTATTTGGACTTACAAACATTTGCAAAAAATATATAAATGTATTTGAGTGAGTGTGTATGCGTGTGTAAATGAAATACCGGATTACTTATCGTATGTTTTGACATAAGTTAAGTTCATCAATGAACTTTCGAGTCAATTGTCTTTTTCAAATATGTAGTCAGTCGTACGTACAGCAACATCAAAAAGGGGTGACATTTCATTCAATGTTGTTCATTATGTCTCACTTAAACCAACAAAATTCACAACAACAACAACAATCGTAAGACAAAAGAAGCTTAAAATTAAATTTCAGTTTGCATTTCCGAGTTACAAACAAACGTTTTTTTTTTGTGAAAAAAAAAAATCCATTAATATGAAGCAAGGACTACGAGCATAAACAAAGGGATAAATAAGGGACAGTCAGTTATTAGAAGTCGATTGCCTTATTTGCAAAAATCAAAACAAAAACAAAAAAAAAAGTTTTGGCATTAAGATGGGTCATTTTCGATAAGGCCTTTTTTTGCAAAATATTTATGGCTGTGTATTTGTTTTAATTTATCATACAAATATTAAATGTATTAATGCCTTTGAATAAGGTAAAGAAAGGATATAAACGTGAGCGTGTGTGTGTTTGCAAATATTTAAACACAAAAAAAAAAAAAAATTCAAAAAGGGCTGCTTTTCCTCATTTTTTTTTCTTTATCTTTAGCAACATATGTGTGCAGGATTTAAACTAAGGCTAGTGTTTTTCACTCTTCAATACCCCTAAAACTGGACATATGCGTGTGTTTGTTTTGGAAATTCTTAGCAAATACAATTTCGACTTAATATTATTTTTGTTAAATTGCATCAAGATTATTTATATTTAATTCTTTTCGGACAATAATTGTTTGATTTTTTTCTGTCCCCTTCAGTTCAATAATTAAGTGCAAATTGTTTTCTTTTAGTTTACGTTTAAATTGTGAAGGGGACACAGAAATATTTGTCTCCAGGATAAGCCGCCCTGTGTTACTCCATAAAAAAAATTGTAAACTTAAACGTCATAAATTGCTAACAAAAACTGTGTCTGCAATATTGTTTTATAGTACGCTGTAAGAAATAGATTAATCTATATATCGCACTTGATCAACAAGAGGGTATTAACTCAACATTTTTAAATTTTCACGTTTTGCAAGAAATCAACCAAAAACATCAATATCCAAAATTTAAAAATTTTGAGTTAATACCCTCTTGTTGATCAAGTGCGATATATAAAGCACAAAATATTTTTGTTTGTATAGCTATAGCTGCCTTCACCAGTGAAACGATCTTTCTGAAATTTTCACAGTTTGTTATTAGATATACGTTTGGTAAAATAGGGTACTTATTTTTTTGAAATCTGACGTGGGCGTGGCAGCTCCAATTCATAGTTAATATTTATCATCGTGTAGCTTGGTAACAATAATAGTTAGCGTCTTAAAATTTTGCACTTGTAATCTCTATATTAACATATGTGACCCGGTCTATGGAAGGGGAAAAGGTGGCTTATGACTCAAAAACAAAATTTCGAAAAATTAGCTGTTAAAGATAAACAATGCAACAATGCAACATTCTTGAGTCATAAGCCACCTTTTCATAGGCCGGGTCACATAGATATATGTATGTATAGCTTAGAGAAAGATAGATTGTATTAGAATAGTGGGCATGGTACCTCCCATACAAAGTGAAAAAATATTATCCTGTATTTGGAGAACTGAATTTGGTAGATCCTTGGAGTGTCTCACCAGTAACCCCCATATTAACGTACATAGTCAAGCTAAACACAGGCTGAATTGGAACAGTGTTCGTGGTATCTCCCATACAAAGTTAAAAACTATTATCGTGTTCCTGCCGAAGTACAACAGAGATAGCATTGAAGCTTTGCACGACTAATCCCTATGCTAAAGCGCATAACCTCTAATGGGAGCGTGGTATCTCCCATACAAATTGAAAAATTATTATCGTGTTTCTGTAGAACTACAATAAATATAGCCTTATATAGAATGAATTGGGACAGCTATGGTCTGGAATGTAGATAAAAGTAACCCACATATGCACGAATACTCTAAAAAAACATAGGCTGGATTATAACAGTGATCGTGTAGAGAACTGAAGTAGGTAGCACTTTGGAATTTCGCACCAGTAACCTCCATATTAGCGAACATAGTCAAGCTAAACATAGGCAGAATTGGAATAGTGGGCGTGGTATCTCCCATACAAAGTGAAAAATTATTATCGTGTTCCTGCCCAACTACAATAGAGAAAGCCTTGAAGCTTTGCACGAGTAACCCCCATGATAATGCGCATAGTGAAGCAAAATAAAAACTGGATTGGGTAGTGGGCGTGGTATTTCCTAAATAAAGTGAAAAAGTATACCTAGAAAATACAATAGGTAGAGTCTTGAAACTTTGCACAAGTAACCCTCAGAGTAATGTGCATTGTCTAGCAAAATGCAGACACGATTAGGATAGCGGTAGTGGTACCTCTAATAAAAAGTAAAAAGCTATTATCGTGTTAATACGTATAGTCTAACAAAAAAACTGATTGCATGAAAACAGTAGGCGTCGTACCTTGAATATAAACTAAAACATTTTCGGTGTGAGAATAACGTGCGGTGCAGCGAAGCGTACCGGCGGTAGCTGGTTATTAATAAACCTTCAATTAGATCCAAACTGATCTCCGAATTCTGGGAGTCAAAAAATGTAAGTCTTCATTGGGAAATTCAGGACTTTAATTATACATATACATCTATACATATAATAACATAGTAGTCTGTCTGTCTGTCTTTCTGCTTTTGTTTACGCTCACATCACGTAAAAACTACTATATGGATCTTAACAAAATTTTGTGAGGTGATACCTAAGTATCCTGGTCCTAATATAGGACACTTCTTTTCCGAAAAAATATCTTAGAAAGTGGAGAAAATGCTGTGCAAGTACGCAGTTGAACTAACCGGATATGAATACTTTACTTTTTATAAAGTAAAAAAATACATAAACTAAAAAGTAGCATGTCTTAAGGCGGACCTAAAATCACCGGTATTACAACAAATCACTAAATCGCGGGCGAAGTAAAATAACTATTAATTGGCTATGCTAGCTTCAAACTAATTCCCCAAAAGAACACCAGAAGCGCTTGCGAAGCTTTACTATCGCATTAATCATCTGTCTTATCTACTACTATCCCTTTCTAAAGGAAGTAACACAGTTAATTTAGGCATTAATTGCCTGAGTGTTACTTCTATTAAAAAAAAAACTAAAATCGTAAGGGTCTTTGGTGTGGATTGGTTTTAAAGCAAAATCGAACAAAATAGTGAAGGACGCTGACAAAGTGGCAGACATAGCTAGTCTATTCATATAATAATATATTAAATTTTTCCTGTCTGTCTGTGGTCTTTTTGGCTGGGTTCGCATCACGTGAAAACTACTGGATGGATTTGAATAAAATTTTGTAAGGAGGTACCTTAGTATCCTGGTTCAAATATAGGTTACGTTTTTTTGAAAACATATCTTATTTCCAAGAGAAAGTGGAGAAATGTCAGTATAAGGCAACGTTTATTATTGAAGGCGGGATATTTTAAATGTACTGCATACACTTTAAATTGCGTTAAATAAGCGATGCCTAAAATTTGAAAACTGTAATTGGTAGCCATGAGTAGTAGTAATAAGATATATCAACTACGATTTGCAACAAATTAAGAGAATAATATGTCACGTAGATTTCGCATTACGTAAAAACTACTAAATAGATTTTAATAACATTTGGTAAGAAGGTACCATAGTCTTCTGATTTCAGTATGGGATACTTTTCCACAAAAATCTCTTATTTCCCAGAGAAAGTGGAGCAAAAGCAGTGAAAGTACGCTGATTTTTTTTACCGATTTAAGGGTACTGCATAATTTAGGGCAGGCAACAGATGCCGCTGTTTTAAAATAATTATGAAATATGAATTGAAAGCGTGATATTTCAAACACGGTTGCGAAACAGATAACGTTGTTTTAAAATAATGACAAAATCTTTATTGAAAGCGTGATATTTCAAACACGGTTGCTCAACAGATGGCGCTGTTTTAAAATAATGACAAAATATGAATTACTTACTGCCAAATTGAATAAAATTTGTGTTTGGTTTGTATTTCTACTTTGTGGAATTACAACGTTATTAAAAGATTTTAAACACCTTTTACAGAGCTTTTTTAAAATAATTTTTAGAATTTTATATAAATATATAAATCTTATCTAGGGATGGGTACCTTTATATAAAGTAAAATTTGATGGGTAAAGTAAAATAAAACAAAATATTGTCAGGATGAACACATCGTGTGTGGGCACAGCTATTAATAAATAAAAATTAGAAAAAATCAAAAAAAGTATAATCTGTAATTACTAAAAATTAATAAAAATTCCCAAAAATTCCCAAAAAAGTCGCTAATTCTTCTTTCCTTTTTTTCGATTGAAGTCAACATTTTAAATCATTTTAGAGTTTTACGGTAAAAAATAAATACATAATTCTAATTTTTAACTTAAAATATAAAGAGTTCTTTCTATCAACTTTCAATTCTACTATTAGATATTTAAGCCATATTGCAAATAACAACTTCATTTCAAAAGCTTTTCTTATACTTTCAAAATTCATGCACCAACTATCTCACATCACAAACACACGCAACTTTCTTAACGACCACTATAAAAAGCGCCTAAAAATTGCATAAAATGCACAAAAGAGCAATAAAAAGGAAAGGAGCTTTAATTTTAAAATTTTATTGCAACATAACTATTTTAACGGAAAAGCTTTTTGAGCAAATCTTAACGATAAATATAATAACGACTTTTTAAATAGTTTCCTTTACTTGCAAATAAAATTAAAATAAATTTAATTAAAAAATAAAAAATTTTAAATATTTCTTACTTGTTTTATATACGCATTACAACACTTCTTAACTTTAAAAATTCTTTCAACAATATTCTAAAATTCCTTTACAATTTTTGCTCCAAAAAAGTCTGCAAAAATTTTATATTAAAAATAACCCTTGATTTTTGTGCTGAGGAACATCTGCTCACGCTAACAGCTACTGTCTGTTTAAGGGGTAGTTTATTGCTAGGGGTAGTGAGATTAATTTCTCCTTTTTATTCTCTCTCTTTAAGATACATTTCAAATTTCGTTAAGTTTATCTACCAGATATTTTTAACCCCTCAAATATAAAAGTTTCTGCAAAAGTGCAGAATTTTCTGCAGAAGTGCAGATTTTAGATAATGTTATATTTAACATAACATTCCTCGGTTTTGTACATTAATGTTAGCAAAAAGGGGTAGTTATATTGGTACTATCTAACAGAGTCGTGAGACTTTTACAGCAGCATAAACTAACACTAAAAAAAGTCTAAACTAAACATTGTTTAAAACTGCAAAAATTATAAAATAAAAGACAAAAATCATATTTGATTTTAGGTTCAATGACTCCAAAAGGCATTGATTTCATTTAGCAAGTAGGTGCTAGCGAATCAATGATAAACAAACGATTGAATTCCATTGTGTATATGAATTTCGGGGATTTTTGAAGAGGAGTGCGTACGTTCACTGCTTTTTCTCCACACTCTCTTGGAAATAAGATATTTTTGCGGTAAAAAAGTATAATTTATTGGAATCAGGACACTAAGGTACCTCCTCACAAAATTTTGTTAAAATCCATCCAGTAGTTTTTACGTGATGCAAACGCAGACAGAAAGACAGACAGATAGCAAGAAAATGAGTTATATTATACTAGCAGTGCCCGCCTAGTCGTGGGCATCCTGACAATATTTTGCTCGATTTTGCTTTGAGAGTATTTCACACCAATTAAAAGACTCTTACTTTTATAGTGCTTTAGTTATGGTTTATGTATTAAATTTATATAAAGGTACCCTGGATAAAATTCTAAAATTTATCAAAAATTCTTAAATTCAAAACATTATATATACATGGGAAATTTATTGTAAACCTCTGTAATAGGTGTTTAAAATATTTTAATAACAATGTAGTTCCACAAAGTAAAAATACAAATTAAATACAAATTTTATGCAACTGGAGCCATCTGTTGCGCAGTAGTTTTTAAAATATCCCACTTTTAAAAATAAAAAGGTGAGTTGAATAAAAAATTGTGTTGAATATATACGTGTTGAAAATATCTTAGTTTTAAACCGAATTATCAGTACCTTTAACCCGGAAATAACGTTTACATTGCTTTTACTCCACATTCTCTTGGAAATAAGATATTTTTGCGGAAAAAAGTATCCTATATTGGGAGCAGGATACACAGGTACCTCCTCACAAAATTTTGTTAATATCCGTAGTTTTTAAGTGATGCGAACACAAACAAAAAGCAGACAGACAGACGAAAATGAGTTACTATTTTATTACATATATGTATGTATATATAGAAATTAATTTTTAAGCATATTTTTCTACTATGAACCACGAACGAGCCTATTTTCAAGCACTAGTCATATATTTATATTTTTGAAAGCTATTTTCTCTTCTAAGGTAACTCCATTTAAATTTGCACTTTGTATTCATAGCCTTAGTCTGCTGAAAAAAAAGTTATTTAAAATGTCTCTTCTAATTTTGAAGTTCTATATTTTTCTGCTTTAATCCCCACATTTCTAAAAAAATAAATCATATTTAAAATTTATTTTAAAAACAAATTTTTCCCAAACACATTTCAAACTTAAAACTATTTTTATTTCCGGACGATGCTGCCCAATGGTGTAGCGAAATATTGAATATAAAATTAAAAATATAAAAAATAGGTCTTTTTTATATTTCAAAATTTTCAATGGGTTTTATTTTTTATAAATATCGGGGTATATATATATCTGTTATCTGTTAATTTAAGCTTAAGTTACGGGATTTTAGATATTTTGCTCAGGCTTAAGCTAGTGATCTTTGAAAGTTCTCGATTTAACTATTATATTGTGAACTTAAAGCCTTTTTTATTTTTTTAACTTCCGCAAAGCTGTATTTTAGTTTAAGTCACAAACTTTCCATAACTTTTTAAACCGAAGTCGTTATACGTTAAGTTTCCTTAAGCTTTTCTATTCAAAATTTAAATTTTTTAACGGTCTTTCCTGTTAACAGCAGCTCTAGTAGGGAAATTTTTATAGGCATTTTAATATGCAGTTTAAAAGCTTTCGTTAACATTATAGCACCTAAAACTATGCTTTAACTAAAATTGGATAAGTTAAATTTAAAAGCTTTTAACTATTAACTAGATACTGTTATTTAATATTCGTAAAAGAAACTATAAATCTGTAGAAACTAAAAATGTGTTAATTTTCAACACAGATACTGCAAGAGTTTTGACAAAAAATTGAGAGGGAAAGAGAGAGAGAAAGAGAGCGTAAAAAAGAGGAAATGTTGCTTAAATTAGTTTGCTGTTAATCTAGAGTATTATTGTTTAAGCTCTTGCGTTCAAGAGACAGAGATAGAGAGAGAGCTATACATTCTTCAAATGTATTGCATACTTTAAGGTGTTAGTTATTTGAGCTAAAATGTAGCATAGTTTTAGGCTGCAAAATTACCACAATATGCAAAAAACATAAAATTCATTTCGACAAGAGCAAGCAGCAAGAGAGATAGCAACTGCTAAAGTATGTCACCTAGACTCTTTTTTATTTCTGAGCAATATTTCGTTTTAAGTATTACGAAAATGTTTATAGATCTCAGTTTACAGCATAAAACAATTTCGATTGCTGTGTGCTTTTCCTGTTATGGTCATTTCGTTTTTGTTACAGCTTAAGCGGTTTCTATTTAACATTTACTTCTGAACGCTCTGTAAAACATTGCGAAAAAGAGCATAAAGGTAAACAGACTTTACATTTATTTGACGTTGTGTTGCTAATGTGTTTGTAACACAAAAATAAAAACAAAAAAAAAATGTCAATTGTAGAAAAGTCAAGAGCAGGTTAATATAACGAACAATTTTCTGTACATTCAATATTCGTAAACTAGGAACTAGAGGTTGCACGGAAGTTTGTTTATATCTGGCTGGCTGTCTGTCTGTCTGTCGGACTGTTTCCTTTATATGTGTGCTAAAACGATTGTGTTGCTGCTTAATTTCCATTATTGTACAATATTTGTACAGAGATTTGTATTGTTACAGCTATAAAAATAACAACAGCAACATCAACAACAACAACAATAACATTAGCATTAGCAACATGAACAATAAAATGAGCATGAATTTCACTTAAGTTTTCAGTTCAAATGTTGAGGAACAATTTGTGTGCTGTTGCTGTTGCTGCTATTGTTTGTTGTTGTTGTTGCAGTTGGCCGTCGTCGGTTATAGACTCGTTAGTTGTTTGAATGTTTGGTTTTCATTTTGTAGGGGTTTGTGTGTTTGCAATTATTTTCATTTCTGGCTGTTGCTGCCAATTTTCAGTTTTGTTGCTGTTGTTGTTGTAATTTCTGGTGTTGCTGCTAGCTACATTTTCTGCTGCCTGCCGTTATAATATGTTCTTGTTGCTTTTCCGAACACAAACACTTACTCTTACAAAACGTTTTGCTAGTTATATTTTATAATGTAAAATGTATGTGAGTTTTATTTGTTTGTGTGTGTGTATGTGAGTGTGTGTGTGTTTGAGTGTTTGAGTGTGTATATGTTTTATTTTGCATCCTTTATGATATTTCAGGCAAACGTAAAAATTTTAGTCTACGACGAGACGAGTTTATCGTGCGTCCGTTTGCTTAAGCAAGAAACTAAAAGAAAAAAATTGCAAAAAAATGCTTTAATAAAAATTAAAATTTTTTAAACGAGTGTAGTTTTTACAAATACAAAATTTTAAAAAAAATTTTCAATATTAAAAATAGTTAAAAAAAAAGAAAAAAGTGAAAAATCTGTTTTCAATTAAAAAAAATTATTAAAAAAAAATCTAAAAGTAATTTCTAATCTTAAATATATATTTTTTGAAATATTTTGCCACCATATGTAAGGCTCACATGTGTTGAACGTTCGTTAGTCCTTGTAGCAACACATAGCCGCAACGTAAACAAACATTTTACAGGCTAGAAAAAAAATTAGCAGCAAAATATCTACAAAAAAAAAAAAAAAAAAAATACCGCAAAATACCAACAGATTATTGCCAGTTTTTTCCCCCTACTAGTCTCTGTGCCCTAGAAACCCACAAACACTCTCTTATAAGAATTTTTCTATAAATTTAATTTGTTTCGGGTTGTTTTGATTTTTTCATTGAAAATTTTTTTCTTTGCTGTAGTATTTGTACATGCATGTGTAAAGGCTTCTTTCTGTTTTGATTTTGAGTCAAAAATTATTGTTGGCATATGATTTTGTGGCAGTTGAAAAGCACTAATAAATGGCCCAGCAGGGGGGCAGTTATTTTTGTATGAGATGGTAAATATTTTGCGCAAGAAATATTTTTTTGCTGAATTTTTGGTTTTAAGTGCATAAATTTAGTGTGAAAAATTTTATTTTTCGTCAATTTTTTATAACACAGTGCACAGTGTTTACAAAAAAAAAAAATATTAAAATTTTTCTGAATAAATATGCCAGCTATTTAGTGACTTTAGAAATCTTAATAAAATTTTAAACAGTCACAACTGAGGTCCACCTAACTTAATTTACTAGTGCACCTCTTTATACCGATAAAGAGGAGGGTCTTGGGAAGGCAATCAAAAATGCTCACATCAAGTAAAAATGTTTGTATTTACCTGAACAAAATATCATTCTTTAAATCATTTTTTTTATTATTTTTAGAACACCTTAATTTGGTCTTATGAAAAATAAAATATTAATAATAAAATAAAATAAAATAAAAAAATAAATAAAATGAAATAATCTTTATTAAGGCTGAATATTTTTCTCCTAAATATCAGCTATATTTCTGGTCATTTTTAGAGTAAAACCAGTAACATCTGTTTCTATACCGAGAAGGAATTTAAAAATCTTTTAACTCAATGCCTAACTTGAAATCTTTAAGTTGTTCAATTTAGTTTGGTCAATTAATAACAAGTTTAATTTTGTTTATCATTCACTATTTTTGGTGAAATTTCCTTCTTTTGTTATTCCGTTTGCAATCTAAAACTTGAAATCTTTAAGTTTTGCAATTTAATTTGGTCAATTAATAATAAATATCTCAATAAAAATAAATATTGAGATTAAAATAATAAAAATTAAGTTTTAAATTTTTTTTAAATTTGTTTTTCAATCACGATTTTAGATGAAATTTTCATTTTTGGTGATATTGATATGAATTATGTTTAAATTCTTTTAATTCTTATACCCTACATCACAGGATCCAAGCGTTTATATAAATTAATTATTCTGATTGTTATTTTTACAATATTCAGTTCTAATTCCATAATCTGTATTCTTATATATAGGACTAGCTGTGACCGCACCTTCTGGCATCTATAAAAAACAATTAAACTAAACTTACTAACAATAACAGAATTTTATAGCCACATTCAAGTCGTAGTATTCTTACCAAATTAATTATTATTAATTAATTAATTTAATCACATAATTACCAAATATGTATTTCACCAAATAACCAAATTATATAACAAGCGAGTTAAAACAAATGCAAATTTTATTCAATTGGCTATTCGGCAGTAAGTAATTTATATTTTGTCAGCGCCATCTGCGTTTAAAAATTAAAAATTAAAGGTTTTGTGCCATACTAAGTGGTTAAAACCATCTGTGATTTAAAATATACAACTTTCAAAAATTAAAGGTGCCGTACTAAGCAGTACTTTTATATCGGAAAGCGTACTTTCAATCTTTTTTCTCCACTTTCTTTTGGAAATAAGATATTTTTGCAGAAAAGACAGTATCCGCATTGGGACCCAGATACTTAGGTACTTCCTCACAAAATTTTGTTAAAATCCATCCAGTAGTTTTTACGTGATGCGAACGTCAATGAAAAGCAGACAGACAGACAGACAGACAGACGGAATTGAGTTACCATTTTATTATATGTATATAAAGTCGATTTAAAAATCCTAGATAACTTGTGAAAATTCTTAGTATACCCACCTATCATAAAGAGTTTTCGCCATAACGAATCTTATATATCCTTCACCATAGCGATATTGCATTTATTTGTTATTTCCCATTTAACAAACCTATATATTGAACTTTCAAACTTACGGATTTTAAATGCATTTGTGCAAAAAAAAAAGTACTTAGAAAAAAATTAATCAATTAGATGTTTTGTTTATAATTAAAATTTTTGGTGATTTTTCGGTGAAAATGAGTTTTTGGCGAATTTTTGATCCTTTGGCGAACTTGTAAATTATTGACAGTGTTTGTAATTATTTGTGCATTTTCGGTTAAGGAAATAGATTTTTAAGAAAAATAAATTTATTTCTAAAACTAAAAATAAATTAAATTTATTTCTAAAAGTAAAAAAGTTAAATATAAATTTTTAGTAAATTAAATTTTTTTTGAAATTTTGATGAGAATTTTATATATATTTTTTTAAATTTCGATAGTTTTGTAAATTGCAGTTTTTTGCTGATATAAGGTTTTTTGCGGAATTTTCATTTTTTAATAGAACAAATCGAAAACCATTAAAACTTACAAAAAAATAACAATAACATGGCAAAAAGGTAAGAATAATATAGGCGCTCGTCTTTTTATAACCGTATCTCTACCATTTATGGGCCGGTTTTACGAATTTTTATAGAAAACTTCTTCAAACTTTGCTGGAAGTTAAACCCCCAACCTCCAGACGGATAGACTTGCGCATTACTTATCAGCCTACCATGGCACTGGAAATTGATTTTTATTTATCAAGGTTAAATCAATTTTTTCTTTAACTTCCCGATGTAAAAGTGTATAAAGGTTTTCTATAGAGTTATAACAGAGGATTGTCACATCAAATTCAAAACATATTTTTCATTTTCATTTAAAAAGGTACCAGGTAAGCAGCATGAGTGCTTGACTTCGGTTTTCTTGTGCCTACTATCAGGGGACTTTTTTTCCCAATGCAAATAAAAACCATGGCCACAAAATCCATATGTTCTCTGTAACAATATATGGTTGCAATAAACAAATTTTTGTTGTTTATAACATTACGATAAACAAGTTTTGGCTAAAATTTCATAATTAAATTATTACCACGTCCAAGGAATGATATATTGTTGGGTTTTTACTCTACAATATTTCCTAAACTTCTAAGCACAACCAAAGTTTTATAAATATTCCAAGATAATATATTAGTTTTAACTATAATATATTAATAATAAAGAAACTATGTATATAAAATTTATTAGTACTTTAGTACGTCACAAAAAAAAAAAGACTAAAAACAAATAGTATGTGTTTGTTTATGTCATCGGAGTTTGCGGGCTTGTGCTTAAAAAACAACAATAAAAAATTCTAAGCAGTTGTTTCGGAATTTCTATACATATTTCATTTTTTTATATTATAAAATGATAATTGCACAGTGCAACACGGAAGAAAATAACCATATACGGACACCACTACGTGATAAAAGACCAAAAAAAAGACCCCTGTCTCCCAGTTTTGCCCAAAATCCTCCAGGTTTTTTTTTTATTGCTAGGAATGATTCTTAACACCGTTTAGGTAGCGCTTATGTAGCCACAAAAGTGAAAAATTTCCCGAAAATTTTTTTAATTTCATTTGTTTTTTCTTTACTTCAACAATGAGATACTATAAAGCCTTCTCCCGTAAGTGAGTTGTTTATTGAGATCTTAGGTTCATTTTTGTAGTTGATTGTTTCCTTGAATTTTGAACGGTTTGCTACCTATGGACCTGAACAGGGGAAAAAAGGTAAAATAAATTGAATTTTTTAAAGTTTTTTGCGATTTTGACCTTGAAGATGAAGTTTTTTTTTGTTTTTATGACAAGAGCTACAACTTTGACTCAGAGAGTATATCAAAATTCCAAACGGTTTGCAAAATATGAGCTTGAGTGAATGATAATTTTTTTGCAAAAATGACATCGAGGCCCCACATCTTTGATGGCCCATAAAAAAAACCTTTAGTACTTTGGGCAAAACTTGGAGACAGGGGTCTTTTTTTTTTGGTCTTTTATAACGTAGTGGTGTCCGTATATGGTTATTTTGCCATGACTTAAAAAATTACACAGTGTGTTATTGTTTTATAACTTATGTATTAGTGAAATCGTCAAATTTTTTATATAACATCATTAATAAAAACAATTATAAATAATGGTCTATTTAATTATATCCTTTTTGGGTTGTTTTTTACGATTTGTTAGAATAAAGCAATAAAATGCCGTTATGCGGGGGAGTTACAGCGTTAATATGTTCTACAAAAATATTTGCCATATATAGTACTATTTGATGGCCATCATTTTTGTAGAACATTTTATCCTCACTCCTCGCCTATTTCGGGATCTTTTTTACGATTTGTTAGGATAAAGCCACAAAATACCGATATGTGGACGAGTTAGAGCATTAGAATGTTCCATAAAATTTCCTAAAAAGTTGCGAAACATACTCTATACGTTAGATGTAAAGAAAACGTAGTTTTATATATCGATATACTGAAAGAACAGGCCAGAGCTGGAAAACTTTAACCGCCTTTAAAATAAAATTCCGATGTGGTCTTTCAAAACGCCGATATATATGTGTTTTTTTTTGTGGCCTCCTCTGCCAGAATCAATTGTCGGAACCCGTAATTTTTTTCCTGTTGAACAGTGTTATAATATGTTATAACTAAAACCATATAATTTCATCATAATATGTTTCTCTTAGATTATGATTACCTCAACTATGTTTTTTGTTTTCGTTTACATGACATATAGTCGGTAATTTAATTTTAAACTTTTTTCCATCTTACAACATATTTTATTTGATCCTCCACCATGTTTGATTATTGATAACATCTTTGTTAAGTAGTATATGCTATTTGCTTTTATAATCTCTACGACTTGTATCAACGGACCGCTTCCATGTAATAATACATGTAAGAAATGATTTCATTTTGAATATGTTACTGACCAAGTTTTCCGAGTTTGACTGTTAGTAAAAGCTATATAAGAGACTATTTATATTAAGGCGTTATAAAGACGAAATGGACCTTATAGTAGCTTTCTATATTGAAAATAATTCGGTAGCTAATAAACCGCTAACGATCTATACATATAATAAAACAGTAACTCATTTCCTGTCTGTCTGTCTTTCTGTCTATGTTCGCATCATGTAAAAAGTACTGGATAGATTTTAACAAAATTTTGTTAGGAGGTACCTAGTGCCCTGATATTAATATAGGGTACTTTTTTCCGCAAATATATCTTATTTTTAATTTATTATAACTTATTTTTAACCGACTGTGTGTTTTTTTTTTTGTATTTTTGTGCCTTCAGAACTCGGTCATTTCTAAACCGATTTTAAAAATTTTGTTCGAAAGGATATGCTTACAGATTGGTCCCATTTTAAAAGAAGTTTAAAATTAAAGGGTGTCCCCATACAACATAATTGTTTTTTACGTGTATTATGAAATTTATAGGTTACCAGTTTATAGTTATAAAAAGTGCGTATCACTATAGCTCCCAATAACAAAAAGTAATAAAAAAATAAAATTAGAAATTAAAGGGTGATCCCATAGGTGTCGTAATTTTACCTTTATGGTCCTATCTTTTGAGCCTTTATAGGCAAACACTTGAAAAATCCTCAGAATGTTCGTTACTATTTCTGTTATAATAAGTATAAATAAATAATTATTGTAGTTTTTGACCTTTTTTTATTATATTTGAATTCTATTTTTTAATAAGCACATGGTCTTTTATATAAAAATGTTTTTTTAATTTTTATTCTCAATATTTCGCTACACCATTGGGTAGCGTCTTTTTTTTTATTTTTTGAAGATGTTACCCAATAGTGTAGCGAAATATTGACAATAAAATTTAAATAAAATAGTCAAGTGCGAGTTAGACTCACACACTTAGGGTTCCGTACTATGTTTAGTGCAACATTAAAAATTCAAGTTGTTAATTTTTTCATGTCTTATGAGTCACCCTTTAATTTTAAAGTTATAATTGCATCACTGTTGGACCACCCTTTAAATTTTAGCAATTTTTGCTACAGCGGCCATGGTAATACACTATCTATAAAAATATACATGCGCCTACCTATTACGGTTCAAAAAATAAGGTAATATATGTGAAAAACATGTCAGTGATGGAACACCCTTTAGATATTAGTAATTGTTACAGCGGCCGAAGTACAACATCTACTGTAAACATTTAAAGAGTCTACCTATTACGGTTCAAAAAATAAGGCTATTTACGTACAAATCATGTCTCTGTCGGAACACCCTTTAATTTTGTTATTTTCTATAGCGGCCATGGCAATTCTATTTCTATGAATATATCAAGACTCTACCTATTACTATTAAAAAAAATAGTTACTATATGTGAAAAACATGTCACTGTCAGAACACCCTTTAATTTTTAGTAATTGTCATAACGGCCATGGCAACACATTTTCTATACAAATTGGAAGAGTCTACTTATTACGGTTCAAAAAATATGTCATTATACATGCAAAAGACGTCACTGTCGGAAAACCCTTTAAATTTTTATTGTTTTTATAGGGGTCATAGTAATACACTATTTGTGAAAATTTCAAGAGTCTATCTATTATGGTTAAACAATTAGTCAATGTTTATGCAAATCACGTCACTGTCGGCACACCCTTTAATTTTTACTATTTGTTATAATGGCCATACTAATACACCTCCTGTAAAAACTTCGAGAGTCTACCTATTATGGTTCAAAACTTAGGCCTTATACATGCAAATCACACCACTATCGGAACACCCTTTAATTTTTAAGTTTATTTTTATAGACTTGTTTATGAAGCGAACTAAATTTTAATTACTGTTCGTAAATGTTTAGTGTATGCCTCCTACAGTTCAAGAAATAAACACACATTCGTGAATAACACCTCTTTATCGGAACACCCTATAAGTTTTAACATTTGTTGCTATAGCCGCCACAGTTATACACCTCCTGTGAAAATTTTAAGAGTCTACCTATTATCGTTTAAAACAGGCCTTATTCATGCAAATAACGTCACTATCGGAACACCCTTTAATTTTTAGGTTTATTTTTTTAGAGTTGTTTATATAGCGAACTAAGTTTTAATTACTGTTTTTAAATCTTGAGTCCATGCTTCCTACAGTTCAAGAAATAAATACATATTCGTGAATAACACCTCTCTATCGGAACACCCTATAATTTGTTACTATAGCGGCCACTGCTATACACCTTCTGTGAAAATTTCAAGCATCTGCCTATTATAGTCCAAAAATTAGGCCTTAAACATGCAGTTCACACCACTATCGGAACACCCTTTAATTTTTAGTTTTATTTTTTTATAGTTGTTTATATAGTGAACTAAGTTTTAATTACTGTTTGTAAATTTCAAGTGTCTCCCACCTACATTTCACGAAATAGGCACAAATTCGTGAATAACACCTCTCTATCGGAACACCCTATAAGTTTTAGTATTTGTTGCTATAGCGGCAACAGCTATACATCATCTGTGAAAATTTCAATAGTCTAGCTATTACGGTTCCAGAGATAAAAGACGCTGACAGATGGACAGACATTGTAGCGAAAACAATAGGGTTACGTTTTTACACTTTGTGTACGGAACCCTAAAAAACACTTTTATAAAAAAGACCTTGTGCCTATTAAAAAATAGAATTCAAATAAGTATAAATATTTTAAATTAGAAATTAAAGGGTTTCCACTAGATGGTTTAATTTGATATATATATGGCCCTATTTTTGAACCGTTATAAACAGAAAGTTGAAATTTACAAAGAACTTGTATTTCTAAGTCGCTATAATATAATAATTATAATAAGTATAAAATATGAATTTGAAAATTAAAGGATGTCCCAATAGGTAAAGTAAATTAATATACATATATGGCTAAACTTTTGAATTGTTATAGATAGACAGTTGAAATTTACAAAGAACCTATGTATGTATATTGCTTAGTCCGCTATAACAATAAGTATATAAAATAAAAGGGTGTCCCCATTATTGATGTAATTTGAACATTATGTTCCCTTCTTCGGAACCGTTATAGACAAGTAGTTGAAAGTTAAACAGAATTTTCACCACTATGTATAACAACAAGTATAAATTTTTAAAATTAGAAATTAAAGGGTGTCCCAATAGTTGATGTATATGGACATACAGTTCAAAGAATCTGTATAACAAAGTCCTCTAAAACAAGTTTTAAACTAAACTTTGAAATTAAAAATTAAAGGGTGTTCCAATAGGTGACGTCATTTGATAAATATGACCCTATCTTTATTGTTATTGACAAACACTTAGCAAGTATATGTCTGTTTTAATAAGTAAAAATATTTAAAATTATGAAATTACAGGGTTTCGCAATAGTTAATGTAATTTTATCTATATGCAAAACTTTTGAACCGCTATATACAGACAGTCGTTTGGCATAGGATTGACCTGAAAAAAACATAACCGCGGGGTCTGGTGCTCCTATATACTGCGGAAGCGCTGCTCCCACGGTAGATAATCGACTGATATTTGCTTTAGATTACTAAATTCCAAAATAATTTTTTTTTATCTGAATTGAAATTTTCCTCGAATATATAAATGATTACATTGCATAATTACCGTCTTAAAGAAACATGATTTTAAGTTTGTCTGTTTTGAAGTCGGTTTTTTTTGCAAGAATTATTTTCCGATTTAAAAGTATTGCATACTTTAATACATCTTTTATTTTTAAAAGCGGTATATTTTGAACATGGTTGGGCAACAGATGGCGCTGGTTTAATGTAATGACAAAATATTAATTATTTGCTGCTAAATAGCCAATTGAATAAAATTTGTATTTCATTTATATTTTGAATTTATGGAATTACGTTGTTATTAAAATATTTAAAACACCTTTTACAGAGCTTTACAGTAATTTTGAGAATTATAGAATTTTATATAAATTTTAATGCCCCTATGCAAAATAAATAAAGTCTACTTGAAGTGTACTTTAAGATAAAATTTCCATATAATATTTAATTTAAAATAGACTTTATTTCTTTTGCATAAGGGCATAACAGGCTAACGTTGTGTAATATAAAAAAAGATGATGTGGTCATCAGTGTTTCAGAACATATGGCCCGAAGTTGAATTTTTTTTTTGCTCACAACTTTACCTAATGTGTTATTAAACAGCAACTTAAATTTTTTGCATCTTCATAAAACAAATTAGAAAAATATCTCTTCGGAAACTATTAGTATAATTAACAATTTCTTTAATATCTCATTTCTTCCTTAAGCAAACTTAGTAATTTGTCAATGTCTTGCTGCTTGCCGCCTGTCTTCAGTACAGTTCATTTCAGTTCAGTTTAGTTCAGAAACTATTTATTTATTTGGGTCAAGTTATTGTTTCTAACACTTGGCAAATGCATTAAATATTAATAGATTTTAAGAAGGATGGCAGAGGGAGGAGTTGGTATGTAATAATATTAAACATAATTTTATCGGTATTCCATTGCAGCAAATGAATTCTTGTGGAGAATTTACAAATTAAATTATTAATTTATATAAGAAAATAATGGTGAAACTCTAGGAATGTCTTTTGTTTGTATTAAAGAAATGAGTTACCACTTTGTTTTGAAATCATATTTAAACTTTTTCGAGAATTATTTTAAAATCAAATATTCCATTTAAAAGTCAATAAATGCCAAATTGCTATTTTAAGATTAGTTTCTGGTTAATACCCCAACAACTTACTAGGTTCGTAAAGATTTTTTATAATGATTTCTTAAAAAAAACAAAGATAACAAAACAATAAATCAAACAATTTATTAGTTACTCAAATCTTGAATGCATGGTAAAACGTGTGTAAATGCAAGAAAATTTCAAAACGTAAAACGAAAGAGATAACTACTCCCAATTCAAATATAAAATTTTTAAATTGATTGCTTGATCTAAATAGAATCCCAATGGGAAATATACTCAGTTATAGTTCTTGAGTGAACCTGTGAACAACATACAAAATTGTACATAAATCAGTGTATGAAAACAAACAAAACTTTTTGCAAACGTTTCATTGAAAGATATAAACTTTTAAAATTTGTAATCGTTTTGTACACGAGAAAAAAAAAACCAAAATAAATAATTTTTGAATGACAAAGATCGCCAATAAAACAATAAGACTTTCACTCATCTGCTCGCCTTTATAAACCATTACAATCGTACAAGTGCGAACAAGATAAAAGCAAAAATATATTCTTTTTAGTGATCGATTTCGGTGTTCAAATGATGATTTTTATTTTCATTTATTTTTCTTTATATGATGATGTATTTGGTCTCAAGAAGCATCCACAAAGACAAACATTTCTTACAAGCTATCTTTCAATATCTCGGAAAAATAAAAGTTATATACCCCTTTGATACATTTCTCTACAATAATAACCAAATCATTTAGCAAACGTGTCAGAGTACGAAAACAAAAGAACAAAACTAAATGAAACAAAACCATGGAAAACGTCAGCAAACGTTTCGTTTTGCCTTTATGCAAAAGAAATAAAGTCTATTTGAAGAGTACTTTAATACAAGCTTTTCATATAAAATTTTCTATAAAGTAGACTTTATATATTTTGTATATTTTCAAAAATTGTATAAGAAAAATTAAAATTATTATGTATGCACAGATGACTTTCTACTAGCTTACTTGTTATCTTTCGTTTCCGCTTTTAAAGAGCTTAGGTATGCCAATGCTTTATTGCAGGCTGATATTTCTGAACAAGACTGCAGAGAAAGCAAATAGAAAATAGTATAGTTGTGTCCGCTTTTAAAAGTAAAAGGTGCACTGCATCTTTACTTTTAATCGTATCTGTATTACCTTGAGACTTCCACATTGAACTACATACACCCACCACTTCATATAACAGTTTTGTCATATCGGTCAGAATGCGAATGAGGAGGAGTGTTTTCAACAGTCCATCTGACATCGCTGACATTAAACTAGAACTTACTTATGTATGTGGTACAGATTCGATCATCGACGGTGGTCTTTATATGGTTGTAGCAGTAATACCGATACTGACCATCAACTTTATGGGTCCTCTTTCGATACCCTTCGTTCGTCAATGATTTGTGGTAGCCGACTCGTAATTTACAAATACTTTTTACCCTCGACTGTAGTGATTTCAAACTAGCGACCCAGAGTCTATGGTGATTTCATTGCTAGTATTTGCCTAAGTCTAAAGGCAGGAACAGTCTAAGACGATACTTGGTCTTACATCGGTTTTTAACTTGGCTTGATAATAATTGAAGTTTCCGTGACTTGTCACTAACGCAGTTTACCCTTTGTAGTCACCCAGATTATATTTAAGCACCATCTTGGGCTTCCTTTCATGTAGTGAAAATTACCAGAGTCTTTGTTTTTTTTTTTTTTAAAGAGAAGTACCACTCAGGCAGTTAATGCCTACATTAACTGTGGTACTTCCTTTGGAAAGGGATAGTAGTAGATAAGACAGATGGTTAGTGATAGTAAAGCTTCGATTCTGGCAACACTGCAATTGCACGTTATGATTATTTTTAGAACAGTATTGTAGCGCCTCTGGTGTTATTTAAGCGAATTAGTTTGAAGCTAGCATAGCCAATTTATAATTATTTTACTTCGCCGGCGATTTAGTGCTATGTGGTAATAACGGCGAAGGAGGGCGCTGTGATATGCATTATTATAAAGAAAAATTAATACATATCAGAAAAATTGATGTTGCCACGGCTGAGATTTGAACTCGTGACCATTGCTTAGTAGTCAACGTGCTAACCACTTAAGCTACAGCACCCTCAAATCGAACCCACTTGGAAATCGAACCCTTGGAAATTGAACCCACAACCTCGGAATAAAAAACACACTATTCACTGGCTAAAAATAATGCGTCTACCAACTTTCTTGTTACGCGACATAACAAGTAGCAATTTTTGAACGTGAGTGGCAAAGCTAAGGCTCAGGAGTTGGAGACGACCTAAACTGCAAATAATCAATTGGCTAACATTACTCAAGGTCCTTACCAATAACCGGTCACAGATATTTGGCGAAACCCCTTTTGGGGTCTATCTCTTCCCTAGATACCTATTGTTTGAAATCTAGTCAGAAATCAAACGTTCTTATCTATATGCTTCAGTCCCCATCTAAGACTCGGGTACTGAGGCGTAATGCTGTTAAAAGTCAACAGGACAATATGCTTCCTGGGTGATCTGAGTCTTATGTATATTAAGGTTTAAAAACAATTCCGAATGGTTCTGCTGTAGGGACTTAATTTAAATCATCAAATGAAAACAACCTAATATCACCTTACCAGTCAGGATTTAGAAGAGGTACTAGTTGTAGTGGAAAGCATTAGGAGAAGTATGGATGATAGTAAGTCATCAGTGACGGTTTTTCTAGATTTTAGTAGAGCTTTCGATTTCATAAACCATACATTATTGATTCGAAAACATAATACACAATATGGCTTCTCTTCATATGCCTGTAAACTCATGTTATCTTTTGTAAATGAAAGATACCAATTTATAAAGGAATGTCAAAGAACATAGGGGTATTCCTCAGGGCTCGGTGATGGCACCACTTTTGTTTATGATGTACATCAATGATATATTTCAAAGTCTCTCGTTTTGTAGTGCTTATATTTATGCTGATGATGTCCAACTCCACGCTTCTTTTAATGGAGATATATCTTTTTCAGAGTTTTTTTGATGCATTTAACAGAGATTTAAGTGCCATCTCTGATTGGTCTATTGATAACAGATTAGTACTGAATTCCTTGAAAACGTATGCTATGAAATTTGGTGGACATGTTGAAAACTTTCCTTGTTTAAGACTAAATGGTGCTAATATTGCCTATACTCATAATTACAAATCATTAGGTTTGCATTTAGATGATAAACTATCGTTTGAAAAGCATATTAATATAATCATTGCTAGAGTGTCTTTTAATCTACGTAAAATAAATAATTTGGGATATTATTTCCCTCTGCATATAAGAAAACTAATTGCAAAAACAATAATAATGCCGATATTTATTTATGGAATAGAAATTTATTCATCAACGTCAGCGGGTAACTTAAGTAGGCTGAAAAAGTTTTTTAACAGGGTCATACGATATGTTTATAAGTTGGGTTTTAGAGATCATGTTTCCGCTAAAACTATTAACTTCCTTGGAATAAACTTCGAAAATTTCATTAAAATTAGAGCAATAATGTTTTTCTATAAAATATTAAAATTCGGTAAACCAGACTACATGCTTGAGTTATTCCAATTTTTACATTCGAGCAGAACATCGTCTATCATTTGTCCAATAATCAATAGCCTGTATATGCATAGTTCATTTGTTGTCAGGATATCTAGATTATGGAATAGTATACTACCGTACAACCTTCGTAATTTTTCACTAAATTTAAAAGATTTTCAAAATGTTTTTAAAGAACATTTGTAAGAAAATTGCTGGCTGGTGCCTCTTTGTTACTCTCTTTTTAATAAAATCTAAATATATTTGATTTACACGATTGCGCGGCATACAACAGTCAAAGTTTATAAATTATAAATTTTATATAATGTATATAAATAAGTAATTATAAAAATAAATATTTTTATAAGTAGTATATAAGGAAGAGTTAATAATATTATATTAAACCTACTCAAGAATTAACTGGATCAATTAGGCCAATAGGCTTTTCAATTATATTAAATAAATAAAATAAATAAAACTCATTAAATTGTGTGATATTTTGACAGCAGGTTGTACCAAACAAAACTCTTAATTAGAAATCTTATATGTCTTCTCTATTTAAACAAGCATGCTTAGGTTGCTAGACACCTTATGCATTCTCTTAAATTATAGTTACCTTTAATTTAAAACTCATAATAATAATGCTAAGTTTGAAAATCATTTATGAAAATTTACTTGAAAAATTTTCCTAAATGATTTTGTTTGCTTTCTATTCCAAATATTTTTCTATCAGGTTTTATTTGTTAACAAAAACTACGAAACCATTAAATTATAAATGTTACTGTATTCTAGCAAATATCGTATTTAAATATTTAACATACGTTTAGATGAGTATGTGTTTGTAATTGAAGTAAAACCAATACTAACTAAAAGTTAGTGATTGTGCGTGCAAACGTAGTAACTACAATTTGAAAATAAACCTAAAATAAATATTGGAAAAAGAAAAAAATTGAGTATAAATAGTGATATTCAAACAAATCAGTAACAATCTAAAAACTCTTCATCAATATTTAAACGAAATGTAATGTAAACAACGTAACAATGTACAAAAATGTAATTTTAAATAGACGTAAATCAACAAAAATTTATTCTTGCAATATTGACTTAATGCCAAAATGATTGTTTGGTTTATTGTTGGGCTGGTATTATTTAGTTAGTACATGAGTGTATTGAAAATGATATTGCAGTCAATTATAAACAATGTACGCTAAACAGAAACGTTTCTAAGTGCAACTAATGTTACGCAGTAGATAGTGATAGACAAAACATGCAGAAATCTTAATGAAGTGTGTAATTGAGAATTTATGCGTAAATGCAATCAGAACTGAAATCTACTAATCACATCTATCGCAAAAATTAACCGACATCCTGTTACTTAACCGATTACCATCATTGCAGTTAACAAAACGAACATTTTCGTATTAAATAAAAATTGTTTTACAACGACTATATCGCAACGAAGACTGAGTACGACAATTTGTTGCAACAACGATTTCCTTGCAAAGCAAGGTCTTCATTCAGTTTGCAGCTATTATATACTATAGGTCTTCTACAAGGTGGCAATTAAATGATTATTTATCCTGCTTAGATGTACAATGAAATTGATAACGGAGAAGGTAAGTGCTAAATGAACTTAGATGTGATGTGGGATTTTTTTAAATATAAACAAAATTATTTTTTTTTTAATTTTTTGGTTCATATTTTTAGGGTTCCGTACCCAAAGGGTAAAAACTAACCCTATTGTTTTCGCTACAATGTCTGTACGTCTATCAGCGCCTTTTATCTCTGGAACCGTAATAGGTAGATTCTTGAAATTTTCACAGAAGGTGTATAGCTGTGACCGCTATAGTAACAAATACTAAAACCTATAGGGTGTTCCGATAGAGAGGTGTTATTCACGAATATGTGTTTATTTCTTCAACTGTAGGAGGAATACACTAAAAATATGCAAGCAGTAATTAAAACTAAGTTCGCTATATAAACATGTCTTAAAAAATAAACCTAAAAATTAAAGGGTGTTCCAAAAGTGGTGTGATTTGCATGTATAAGGCCTAAGTTTTGAACCATAATAGGTAGACTCTTGAAATTTTCACAGAAGGTGTATAACTGTGGCCACTATAGCAATAAATACTAAAACTTATCCGGTGTTCCGAAAGTGAGGTGTTATTTGCCTTTATGTCTTTATTTCTTGAACTATAGGAGGCAACCACTTAAAATTTGCAGACAGTAATTAACACTATGTTTGCTTTCTAAACAAGTATATAAAATTAAACCTTAAAATTAAAGGGTGTTCCGAGAGTGACGTGCTTTGCGTGTATATGGCCTAAGATTTGAACGATAATAAGTAGACTTTTGAAGTTTTTACAGGAGGTTTATTACTATGGAAACTATAAAAAATCATAAAAATAAAAGGGTGTTCCGACAGCGACGTGATTCTCATATATAATGCCTTATTTCTTGTACCGTAATAGGTAGATTTTTAAAATTTTGTAGAGGAGATATGTTGCCACGGCCGATATGGTAATTACTAAAAATTAAAGGGTGTTCCGACAATGACATGTTTTTCACGTATAGTGACTTATTTTTTAATCGTAATAGGTAAACTGATGATATATTCATAGAAAAAGAATTTCCACGGCCGTTATAACAAATAACAAAATTAAAGGGTGTTCCGACATAGACATGATTTTTACTTAAATAGCCTTATTTTTTTAACCGTATTAGGTAGACTCTTGAATTATTTACAGTAGATGTTGTACTTCGGCCGCTGTAACAATTGCTAATTACTAAAGGGTGATTAATTACGTATATTACCTTATTTTTTTGAACCGCAATAAGTAGGCCTGATATTTTTATAGAAATTGTATTACCATGGCCGTTATAACAACAATTAATAAAATTTAACGGGTGTTCCAATAGCTATGCAATTTTCGCGAATATGACTATGATTTTAAAAATAAATGGTGCCCTATAAGACATTGAAAAAATTAACAACTTGAATTTATAAAGGCCTACTAAACATAGTACGGAACCATACATGTGTGAGACTGACTCGCACTTGATTTTTTTATTATATGTATCTTCAATGTATATTTACTTTTACTAAACATTTATAGCTTATGTCTAATAGAAAAACATAAATATACCTGTTAAAGCCAGCCAGTGCTAGACACCAAAAATTTTATGTTCCACGATTGTTGCTGTCATTTTCGTGACATCCATCTGATGTACGACCAAGAGAAGCAATATCCCTTATTAGTCGATTATGACCACGTTCACTTATGATGTTACGGCCCATACATTACTGCATGTTTGACTATTTCTGCTTTAACTAGAGGCACTTTTGTATACAACATGCAGAGCAAAACCTTGGTTGTGGTATGGTTACAAAACTCGTATTTTATTCTCTGTAACAGTATATGGTTGCGATAACCTAATTTTTGTCAAGATAAAAAAGTTTTAGTTAAAATTTTATCATTAAATTAGGCCAAGAAATCGTTGGTTTTTACTGTACACTTTTTTTTTGTTTAACTTCGAAACACAACCAAGGATTTATGTTATTTTAAAATGTTTTATTATTTTTAACCATAATATATTAAAAATAAAGTTAAGGTTGTTTGTATGCAACCAAAGAATAATTAGAACATATTATTTGTTCATTTTTAGTCTTGGGATTTTAGTTCATGAAACAATGCTTGCAATTCACGTATTATTATTCTTCTGTCACTTGTGAATATTGAACAACGGGCATCTACTTCATTTTCATTATTGCCAAGGAAGTAGATTTGCAAGAACTGGTGGTTTGCAATCTGGTAATGGCAATAATGAACCAATCCTATGATAAATTTGCCCTTGTATCTGAAATTGTGAGGCAAAATATGATTGATTAGAAGTTGTGAAAAGTTCTGAAATGTCGCTGTATGCTTCATTCGAAATTCCCAGAGCCGAAATTACCTTAAATGTCGGCATGAAATTATTTCGTATTACATTCGTCGCTCCAAAGGAAGTCATTTTAAAGCACGAATTATATATTTGGATATTATCGAAAAAATGTTTCGATTGCGGCGTTGTTCCTGAAATTAATGTTACCAATGGTTCCGGTGGGTATTGTAATTCGGTGGGTATTGTAATCTTACTTTGCCACTGGCACAACACATTCCAGGTGTTTCATTATGAAATTTCAGTGCATTACAATGTTGGCATACTTTGTTCATTCCACCAATCACCACAAACTTATGCAAACTGTAATCAATTGCGTGATTATATCTAAATCCAGCACCATTTAAAGCAACATTAATGTAGATTTGTGTGGCACGCCTTTGAACATTGGGATTAATACTTGCCGGCCTACGATCTGAACGCGATCTTGCAACACGTTCCCTTGTATTTGCAATCTCTTGTTCTCGCTGTTCTTGCGATTGATTTTCCCTTTCGTTTGATCTATTTTGCGTTCTACGCGAACGACGTCCAATGTATGTCACAAAATCATATGATGCACTAGTAACAATCAGAACACTTGTTTAGCAAAACAATCGATTTTTATCTCATTAATCATTGTTTTTTTTAAATTTTTTTTAACAAAATATTCAAATTAAAACGATGATTAGAAGGAAAATTAATTTATTTTTATCAAAATACTCATCAAAAAATGCGAAGAAATTAATATTTTCAAAAATCGATTATGATAAGATCAATCACCAATGACGTCCAAAGAGAAAAGAGAAATGATAAGAAATTGCTATTTGCATCACTCCGTGCAATGCTCTCCAAAACACAAACGACCAAAATGTATTCAATACTAATGAATGCTGTATGCGGTACAAAAAATGCCTGCGGCAAAAACACACTCACTTCACATACGCACCGCACACACATGCGATTTCAATAAACCATATATGGGCCACTGCCTACGTAGTGTATAAGTTTGGTTTAAATCGCACGACGCGTTTATGATTAGTTCGGCGACATACATATACGGACTTATTTTTATATATATAGAAGATAGAATAGGGACACCCTTTCATTTCCAATTTTATAATTCTTATAGCGGACATAATAATACACGCTCTGTGTAAATATCAAGTCTCTATCTATAACGGTTGAAAAGACTAGGCCATATACATAAGTCAAATTACGTCAGCTATGGACACCCTTTAAGATTTTTTGAACTTTTTATTGTGGACATAGTAATATTCGCTTTGTTAAAATTTCAAATGTTTATCTACAGGGTGGGCCAAAAGAAACCAATGGCTCTCCAAAAATTTGTCTTAAAAGTGCCATTGTGTCTCGGGCAGTATGGGCAGTGGCTCCGTCCTGCTGAAACCACATACCAGGTCTGTTTTCAAGAGCAGGACGTAAAAAATTTTCTATCATAAACCGATACCGCTCTCCATTTACGGTTACAGCACTTCCATCTTCATTCTCGAAGAAGTAGGGCCCAATGACATTTTCAGATGTGATCCCACACCATACTGTACACCTGATGGGGTGCAATTGGCGTTGATGAATGGCTCTTGGAGTTTCAGAACCCCAGAACCTACAGTTCTGTTTATTAACAAAGCCATTCAAATGAAAATGAGCTTCATCACTCATAATCAAATTTTCAATAATGTCGGCGATATGCTCTTTGCGTTAAAATAATTGATCTCTGGTTTAAATAATACAATTCCAAGTGTTGTCTATATAATCTGAAAGAAAAAATAAAAAAAAGTTAATAAACAAAAAAGTTATTAAACTTTTGCACCCCTTGGTTTCTTTTGGCCCACCCTGTATAAGCGTTCAAAAGATAAGTTCATATAGATCAAATATCATTAACTTTAGATACACCCTTTAATATCCAACTTTATACTTGTTGCTAAAGCGGACATAGTAATATATGTTCTGTGGAAATATTAAATGTCTGTCTATAACGGTTCTAGTGTTCACCCATGCACACTTGTTTGCGGCATTCATTACGCGGCACAGTGGTTTATACACTTTTTATTTTGGATATAATTCGGTAGCTCATGAACCACTTAAGTTATATCAATAAATTTGGCAATGTGTCAATCTATTCACGATGATTTACTGATTATACTGATCATAAGTGTCAAAAGATTGCTTTATTTGAAATAAAATCGATTTTAGTTTTTCGTGTTTTAGATTTTTCATAGAAGAATTTTTTGTTATTTTAAACCAAAATTGCGGAATAGAGTTTTCAAAAAAAATTTCTATTGAATTGTCAACCACTGTATACGAATGTTATAAAATTTTTTCAATCCACATTTAGTTCGATTTGGCCCACTGTAACTGTACTATTAGAACTCTGAAAACCTAACACTTCCTCTGTCGATATTCAACGTTTGAACAGATATGATTAGTAGTTTTGAAAGTTGCATAGCTAAGCCGTTTATTTTTTGATCAGCCCCATTGTGCATGATACGAGTACTTTCGTTTTATTTAATTTTTTGTTAAATAACAATTTACTATTTACAAGCTCAAATACAATACATTAAAGATATATTCAACTTACTTGGAACAAATTTAACTTCAAACTCTCTGTAATAGACTTAAGAGAAAAAAGAAATAATAATCATAAAAATGAACACAATATAAACGAATAAAGGAGCAGCTAACTGCACATGAAACTGGAGGTAAAGTACGAAATGTATAAAGTTTAAATTAAAATATGTTACAATACTTAACTTTTTTAATTTAAATTTAATTCGAAACTTTAACTCCAGCGTCCACTAATATCCTGCCGTATGATTTCTGCTAAGTTAAATATGTAAGAGAGGTAAGAATATATATACGTGCCTCCTTTGTGAAGCATTTAGACCCCCCTTCCCATAACTTTAGAAAATATTACTAGTATTTGGATGAAAGTATGTTGCAAGAAATCAACGCATATATACCTTGTAGTTTTGGGAAAGTCGTCTTATTTTTAATAATCTTTCTTATTTGAAAGGGGATATAAAAGGTACTTTTTATACAAATGGTACTTTATTATAAAAAGTACTTTTTTACAAAGGGTAATAAGTGCAAGGATACTTTTAATAACAGTTTTTTTTTTCAAGAAAGTACTATTTGTACTATTGTACTATTTATACTATTTGTACCATACATGTTACATTGGAAATATGATAGGTAGAATATTGATTTAGAAACTAGTAGAAGCCATGGTATCTAAGCAACTGTAATAACCATAGATTTGAAATTTTCTATGAGAAAGCCCCATATTTATATGCGCAGTCGAGCGCTAGGCCGAATTGAATCAGTGTTAATGCTAGGTTGGATTAGGTTAAGCAGGCAGGTATGTATGCAGCTAACTTGGGTCTCTTGGCAAAGAGAATAAAGGTGAAAAGAAAGAAGAAAGTAAGAAAAAGGTGGTAAGATACAGCTATGGGGAGAAAGTTATAAAACGATGCACAGAAAGAGAAAGGTTGCCAGTGTGCCCCGCCAAGTGAGAGTGAATTGGAAAACAAACCACAGCTCCTCAGAAAGAAATTAATTCTGCTTGGTTCCAATAGTGAAATATCTTGTATTTCAAGCTCTCAAAATACCGTTGTCAAGATGTTGAAGACGTTAGTATTACAGTGCTGGGCATAGGCAGAGGAGGTGTTCTTCAACCGTTTCCTTCTCTTCCTCATCTGGGCATCTTCTGCAAAATTCATGGTACGGGAGGCCCATTCTTCTTGCATGGTTATCAAATAAACAATTCCCAGTAAACGTTGATATAAAGTAGATAAAATTGTATTTTCGGCATCCGAAGTAACAAAGCCGTCCTCTTCTGATCCGGAAAGGGCCAGATCGTTCTTGCCGTTAAACAAGTCGACTCGTGGGAACATCTTACCTGGGCTAGATCATAAAGAGCACAGTTTATTCGTTGCCTGGAAGCAGAAAGGGGAATGCCACAATAGACGGAAATGGCGCTATCATGTGCCAGTTCATCAGCAACACATTTGCCTGAAGAAGTCACATGTCCCCGCACCCATTTAAGGAAGACTGTTGAATTTCCCGCCATCACATTTAAGGATGTCTGGCATTGCAGGACGAGATTTGATGTGCTTAACACTCCTTTTAGGGACATAATAGCGGCTTTACTGTCGGTACAAATTAGATATTCCTACTCGATATTCTTAGCCAGTTTGCCATTTTTTTGATGTGATCAAGATTAACGTCGGCACCTAGCCGTAGGCTTTTATCCGACGGTGGTCTTACCACTTATTAAAATAAAACCTTAGACTAGCGCCCCCATTGCATAGTATAGCACACTCTACGATAACGTGCTATGTGTAAAAGAAGGCATCGATACCGCACTAGATGTCCCGCACAGTCACAATGAGTAGCAATTTATAGAACATGGCAAACCATGGTCCCATATTCAAAGTGAAAAATAAGTGTCGTGAACATAGCAAGCTATCATAGGTGAGTGTTATTTGTGTACTTTAAGAATAATGTTTATTGGAGCGGGGGACTACGCACCCCATACTAATTATCTTATGTCTAGATCACTTAATTTGTGAAACTCTCTAATAGATTACTCTGGAAATAAATTGGAATAAATGGGAATGAATCGAATTAAAGCCTGGCCAATAGTTTATTTTTAACGTATAAAATTTTATATTATTTTTTTACGACGATAGTTGCAAGTCATAGTGTGGATCGCCAAAATTTTATAAAATGTGTTTGTTATCTAAAAATCTATCTCATATTAAAAGTTGTATTTCTAAACTTTTTTTTTAATATCATTTTTATAAAAAGTACTTTTTACATAAATATTTTAACGAGATACATTTTTGTAAAATAAATTTTTTAATAAAATATAGTCTTTATAAAAAATATTTGTTATATAATAAAGATACTCTTTGAATTGGGTACTTTTAAAAAGTACCTATTATAAAAGAAGTTTTTATGAAAAGTTGTCTTATTACTACACACATTTAGTAAAAGGTAATTTATATGAAAAGGACTTTTTATAAAAGGTCCTTTTTTTTAAAAGTACTTTTTGGAATATGTACTTTTTGTAAAAAGTACTTTTTGTTAAAAGTACTTTTTATAGATGGCATTTTTATTTAAAGAAACTCTTTCCTGAATTTAAAAGTGAATTTTATTAATGAATAAATAAATAAATTATATATTACTTTCTATAGATTGTAGTTTTTTATAAAAAAAAATTCTTTAATAAAAAGTATTTTTGTAAATGGTACTTTTTCTTAGTACTTTTATAAAGGTCTTTTAGAACATAAGCCACTTTTTGTAAGGTGATCTAATTATAAATATAGTTTTTATAATTTTTTTTTTTTTTTTGAAATGGGACTTTGTAAATTTTATAAAAGGTACTATATTACAAAAAGGATGTTTTCAAAATTTTATTTAACTCTCAAATATTCGACTGGGTTTTCAAATGCGTTTATTAACACATACATACAACAAATATATGTGTTAAAATACTTTCAAGCACTAAAGAATGTAGATAGAATTCACCATTAAATGTGACAAACTTTTAAGTGTAAGTTAATACGACTTTTATGGATAACAGTCAAACAAATGCGAACGCATCCTTACATACGTTTAAAGTAACTATAGAATCTGCCATGATACTACATAACGCACACGCATACCAAGTTTTGAAATACATTTAACTACTCATACAAACACTTTATATGACAGTTTCTGTTCTTTTAGCAGTAAGACGATCCATTTACAATTCACATTAAATAGAGTTTTCATAAAAGAACTTTTCACATGCATTTATATTTTTATTTCTCTTATTTCCTCAGTTCTTGCTAAGACAAGTAAATTATTTCATATTTTTTGTTTAAAAAAAATGTATAAAAAATTTATGTTTTTTAATGGTTGTTTGAATTTTTTCCAAAACTGTTAGTGAGACAAAGAAAAAAAAAAAAACTTTTTAAAATGAAAAACATTTATGAATTGTATAGAAATTTATTTGAATAAATGATGAAAATGTGTGGAATTTTATATGTAGGAGTACGTGTGTGTATGTACTGCATAATTTTGTTCTTTGTTTAAGAAAAACTTATTACCTTAAAAATTGAGAAGGATAAATTTACAAGGCAGAAGTAAATAGTAAATGAATGCTAAACAAGAAATAAATTTGCTATACTTCTTTTCATAATACGTTGTATTTTACAAAGCTGTTATAGGCTTAAAGGCAAATTTTTGGAAATTATTGCGAATTAAAAAAAGCGTTCTATATCAGTGTTTTTTATAGAAAAACCCTTTAACAAAAAATTGGCTTTTATAAAATATCATCTGTAAAAAGTACCCGTAAAAAAGTACTTTTCAGAAAAAGGTACCTTTTATAAACACTACATTTTATAAAAAAAAGCATCTTAAAAATAATTATTTTTAGAAAAAACTATTGTTTTATCCTTTCCTTTTATAAGTAGTGGCTTACAACAAACTACTTTTTAATAATTCTTGCAAATATTTCACCAATTCTAAACTAAAAATGTAAGAAGTAACCTGTAAGAATTAGATTTAAACCAAATAGAAGATGCGCCAAAATTAGAGGGGAAAAATAAAGACTATGTGAATGTCAAGCAACGCCCTATTACTGTTCAAAAGTTACGCTATTTTCACCAGCAGCCGTCTCATTTGGGGACATCATTTAAGCCTCTGTCTGTAACGTTTGCAAAGATAGGGTCACATAGATCAAATAACATCACCTATAGGGACACCCTTTAATTTACAATTTTAAACTAAAGACCTGCTGTTATAGATGAGTACGCCACAAAGATTCTTTATAAATTTCAACTATCTGTCTATAACTGTTCAACAGCTTGGCCATATATATCAAACAAAATGAACTATTTGGACACCCTTTACCCTATAATTTCAAGTAGTTATACTTGTTATTATACCAGAGAAAGAAGTATACCTAATTTTCAAGTGTTTGTCTTTAACGGTTCAAAAGATACCCCTATCATTTGGGACAAATTACATCATGTATGAGGACACCCTTTAATTTTTAAATTAAAATTGTAGACTTGCTATAGAAGACTTTGCAATACCGGTTCCTTATATATTTCAGCTGTCTGTTTATAACAGTTCAAAAGTTTGGCCACATACATAGAATTACATTAACTATTGGGACACCCTTTTATTTCCAAATTCAAATTTTATACTTTTTGTTATGGCGGGGTTAGCAATATAGGTTCTTTGTAAATTTCAGCGGTCTGTATACAACTGTTCAAAAGTATCGCCATATACAACAAATTAAATGAACTATTGGAGCACCCTTTAATTTAAAATTTTGAATATTAATACTTTTTATTATAACGGTCATAATAACCGTCATTCTGTCAAATTTTCAAGGTTTTGTTTATAACGGTTCAAAAGGTAGGCCCATATAGGTCAAACTACGTCACCTATGGCGACACCCTTTAATTTTTTTTTATTAATTTCTGTTGTTGGGAGCTATAGTGACACGCAATTTTTTTTAAATTTTAATTTGGTGCCCTCTACGGTTCTTAGTACACGTAAAAACATGTATGTTGTATGCACCCTTTAATTTTTAATATGATGAACGGGACCAAACTGTAAGCATAACCTTTCAAATAAAAAAAAAAACAATTTTAAATCGGTTTAGAAATGGATGATCTGCGGGCACAGACATAAATAAATTAGTCAAGTGCGAGTTAGACTCACACACGTAGGGTTCCGTACTATGTTCAGTATAATTTAAAAATTCCAGTTGTTTATTTCTTTATGTCTTATTGGACACCCTTAAATTTTAAAAGTAAAGTAATATTTGCGAAAATTGCATCATAATTAGAACACCCTTTAAATTTTAATATGTAATTCATTTCATAGCGGCCATGGTAATACATTTTCTATTAAAATATCAGGAGCCTACCTATTGCGGTTGAAAAAATAAGGTAATATTCGTGAAAAACACGTTACTAATGGACACACTTCAATTTTAAGTATTTGTTATAGCGGCCGAAGTAACACATCTACTGTAAACATTTCAAGAGGGTATCTATTACGGGTTATAAAATCATGTCACTGTCGGAACACCCTTTAATTTTATTATTCATTATAGTGGCAATGGCAACTTCCTTTCTATAAATATATTAAGAGTCTACTTATTGCGATTAAAAATAAGACACTATAAGTGAAAAACATGTCACTATCGGAACACCCTTTAATTTTTAGTAATTGTCATATCGGCCATGGTAACACATCTTCTGTACAAAATTTCAAGAGTCTACCTCTTACGGTTCAAGAAATGAGGCTTTATACATGCAAATCACGTCACTTGCGGAAAACCCTTTAATTTTTATTATTTGTTATAGTGGACATAGTTATACACCTCCTGTAAACATTTCAAGATTCCACCTATTCATTCAAAACTTAGGATATACACATGCAAATCACGTCACTATTGGAACACCCTTTAATATTTAAGTTCAATTTTGTATACTTGTTTATAAAACAAACATAGTTTTAATTACAGTCTGCAAATTGTAAGTGGTTTCCTCTTACAGCTCAAAACAAAAGACATAAACGTAAATAGCACGTCTCTTTTGGAACACCCTACGTTTTAGTATTTTTTGCTATTGTGGCCGCAGTTATACACTTTTGGTAAAATTTTCAAATGTCTACCTATTATGGTTCAAAACTTAGGCCTTACACATACAATGCACACCACTATCGGAACACCCTTTAATTTAAAGGTTTATTTTTTTAGACTTGTTTATAAAGGGAACTAAGTTTTAATTACTGTTTGTAAGAAATAAACACATATTCGTAAATAACACCTCTCTATCGGAACACCCTATAAGTTTTTTTTTGCTATAGCGGCCATAGTTATACACCTTTGGTAAAATTTTCAAGAGTCTACCTATTATGGTTCAAAACTTAGGCCTTATACATGCAAATCACTCCACTAGCGGAACACCCTTTAATTTTTAGGTTTATTTTTTCGGACTTGTTTATATAGCGAACTAATTTTAATTTAGTGCTTGCATATTTTTAGTGAATTCCTCCTACAGTTCAAGAAATAAGCACATATTCGTGAATAACACCTCTCTATCGGAACACCCTATAAGTTTTAGTATTTGCTAGTATAGCGGTCACAGTTATATACTTTCTGTGAAAATTTCAAGCGCCTATCTATTACGGTTCAAAACTTAGGACTTATAAATGCAAATCACACTACTATCGGAACACCCTTTAATTTTTAGGTTTATTTTTTTATACTTGTTTATATAGCGAACTAAGTTTTAAATACTGCTTACATATTTTTAGTGTATGCCTCCTACAGGTCAAGAAATAAACACATATTTTTGAATAACACCTCTCTATCGGAACACCCTATAAATTTTAATATTTGTTGCTATAGCGGCCAAAATTATACACCTTCTGTAAAAATTTCAAGATTCTACCTATTATGATTCAAAACTTAGGCCTTATAAATCAAAATAACACCACTATCGGAACACCCTTTAATTTTAGGTTTATTTTTTAGACTTGTATATAAGGCGAACTACGTTTTATTACAGTTTGTAAATTTTTAGTGTATGCCTCCTACAGTTCTAGAAATAAACACATATTCGTGAATAACACCTCTCTATCGGAACACCCTATAAGTTTTAATTTTTGTTGTTTTAGCGGCCATTGCTATACACCTTCTGTGAAAATTTCAAGAGTCTACCTATTATGGTTCAAAACTTATGCCTTATAAATGCATTTCACACCACTATCGGAACACCCTTTAATTTTTAGTTTTATTTTTTTATACTTGTTTATATAGTGAACTAAGTTTTAATAACTGTTTGTAAATTTCAACTGTATCCCTCCTACAGTTCAAGAAATAAACACATTTTCGTAAATAACACCTCTCTATTGGAACACCCTATAAGTTTTAGTATTTGTTGCTATAGCGGCAACAACTATACATCATCTGTGAAAATTTCAAGAGTCTACCTCTTACGGTTGCAGAGATAAAAGGCGCTGACAGACGGACAGACGGACAGACGGACAGACGGACAGACGGACAGACATTGTAGCGAAAACAATAGGGTTTCGTTTTTACACTTTGTGTACGGAACCCTAAAAAGCAACATTCAGTACTGATAACCTCCTTCTTTTTTGAAGTCGGTTAAAAAAAGACCTTTTGAAGCGGCTTGTGCTCTATCATTTAACTTTTATAAAACATACCGTTGACGTACTCAAAAGAAACAACCTTTTACGTGGGTCATCTTTTATAAAAAATACATTTTATTTAAAAATATTTTTGTTTTATAAAAAGTACTTTTTAAAAATATTTTTTAAAAGCATTTTTTTTTTTAAATATATTTTTTTTTATAAAAATTACTTTTCTAAAAGGTACTTTTAAAAAAAATATTTTAAAAAAGAAGTACAATCAATTAAAAATATTTTTTTAAAAGTACTTTTTGCAAAACATCTTTTCAAAAAAGTACCTTTTTTAAAAAACACATTTTATAAAAAAAAACTTTTTATGAAAAATACCTTTTATAACAAATAAATTTTCGGGCAGTATCCTTCATAAAGAGAAATCTTATCAAAAAACTCTTTTAAAACAAGTATTTGTTGTAAAAAACAACTTTTGTAAAATAATACCTTTTATTTTTACGTTAACTACTTTTATGAAAAACACCTTTCCTTAAAAATTTTTTTTTAATAAAAATATGCTTTAAAAACGTACCACTTATTATAATAATTATTTAAAAAAAGTAACTTTTATAACCAAGTAACTTTTATAACCAAGTACCTTCTATAACCAAGTACCCTCTATAAGCACATACCTTTTATAAAGGAGGACTATTTATTAGAGACTTCAATTACAATAACATGGAAGCATTAAGCCCACCATTTCCCTATAGATAATAAGCTGCAGCTTCTCGCAAAACTTATCTATTTAATCAGTATCGCATCCCTAAGAGCGTCCTGTTCCTGAAAGTATATTTGACCAAATATAAGAGCCTACATTTCCGCATAGCCGGGTAGATGCAGATGTGTAGAACCAACTCTTACTCGCTATCATTCAGATAGCTTCTGTAGCTCTCACTACAACCGTACGCTTCTGCATTCTCTAATCATACAGTATCCCATTGTGATGGCTATGAGTACCGATACCGAATTTTTCCCCGAGCCAGTAGGACTTTGCCCTTTCTTTATCGGTTGAGAGTCAAAGAATTTTAAGCAATCGTAGACCAACTGCGAGCCATTAGCGATCATTCATTCCAGGGGGTATTGATGCCGTCTGCCGTCACGTTTCACGAATGTTATCCCTTCTCGGAACCAAAACTATCAACACACTGTTCGACCAAGTAGAGCCAGAGATAGAATGTACACATCTCGCATTCGATACTTTCAAATCATTGGCCTTTATGGCGGCAAGACTTTCCATAAAAATATCAACAACCATCGCCTCCATTATAAGTTCCCTAATCCTTCTTGACGCTTTCAATATGGCAAATATAACTATATAACTGAGACTGAAAGACTGAAGTGTAGGTGCCGGGTGGCCTGAATGGGACCGAAAGGTTAAGTTCCTCGAAGAAGACGGGGATGAAAGAGCTACCTATTGTGTACCACATAATTCGGTATTGAAACCCAATCAAGTTAAGAAATTAGTTTTTATAAAAGAGACCGTTTTATAAAAGGTCTATTTTAGAAATACCAAAAAAGTACCTTATATAAAAAATTTTTAATAAAAAAAAATTTTGGAAAATAGTACTTTTGCAAACAATTACCTCTTTTCAGATATTGCATTTTGTAAAAAAGAACATTCTGTAAAAAGTACTATTTTTTTAAAAGTACCTTTTATAAAAAAGTACCTTTTGTAAAAAAGTACCCTTTGGAAAAAGTACCTTTTGTAAAAAAATTAGTAACTGTTGTAAAAAAAGAAACCTTTGGTAAAAAAGTACCTTTTATATATAAGTACTTTTCACCAAAAATTACAAAATTCAATTTATACCACAAAACTCCATGTTAAAGCTAAACCAAAATTGTTAACTAAAATTTATTCTTAAACAATAGTGCTTTCGAAGAGAAATACGTTATAGAATTGTTGTTTAAAATAAAATTCTAGGCAGCACTAAGAACAATGGTTCCCATGGGTACTACAAAATCTATAAGAAAAATAATATTTAAATAAAATTGAGAGAAAAAAAAAACAAGCAGGTAAATTCTCACAAATCCTTTACTGACTTAAAAAAAAAGGTTTTAACATCTTATATTTTTTTCCTTTTATGCATATTTACTACGGTGCTCAAACTCTTTGCAATTTTTTGTACTTTTCTCTAGCCGCAATTGAGTTGAAGACGAAACTAAAGTAGAAGAAGAAAAAATAACAATAGAAGAAACAATACATTTCTTACATGTTCCATCATCACCAATAACATTTGCATACATTTAAATTGTTATACCTGTAATATAACCACACATACGCATGTAAGTGTGTATATTTATATAAGAGTTATTGTACGAGTATGTATGTATTTGTGTTAATATTTTTTTCACATTAATTTGATATTTGTAAAGTTGTTGCATAATGTGGGAAAAAGCTAAAAAAGCAAGCAGCCATAGTATAGTCTCTTGCTGGTTGTTTTTTTATTTTTAATAAAATTTTTCTTACATTGTATGTATGCGTATAAATAATGCGTATGTATGGGTGGTTGTAAAAGATAAAACACTCGACTTCTTTTAATTTGCTTTGGGATCCTCATAAAAAGTTTTCTAGAATTCACTGTTATGATAAAAAAAGAGATGTAGTTTCTTTTAGGCCTCTAGATAAACAAAGTAGGACCAATAAGTCAAGTGTCCTCTTCAAATAAAATAAAAGGATATAAAATATCCCTATTACGAAAAGTAAAATTTAAGTCTGTCGAACTTTCCCTTCAAACATAAAAACAATTATTCGAGGTATATTCGAGCTTGATTACAATTAAGCCTTTAAATTATAGAAAACGCAATAATATATGATGAGGAGTACTTTGTGCCCTCGATTGGCTGGGCGAGTGGTGAGCAAAATACTTGTCTCTACCTCGGAGTTAGTTTCGAATTTGTGGTAATGCTTCTATTTTCTGTCCGTCTGTCCGTATTCGGGTTGTAATGTTATTTGCCAAGGCACCAGACGAGATACGGAAGATTTCGAAAATTTTGGGATTGCAATTCGGCATCATCACATCATTCCTTTGGAGGCTGCGGGCAAAAAACCACACCCATCTATATTTTTCACGTGTTTTTTCATTTTTTTGTTTTCAATGATTCCTTGTTGCTTTTTTTTTTGTTAAATAAATATTAGACCGCGACAGGTTGATGGCAAGGTGTGCATACAGATCTCGGGGGATCAATAACCTCCTGCGAAAAACGATTTTGTGTTTATTTTTGGGTTGGTAAGGTTTTTTTGCTCTGATTTTGTATTAAAGGACTTTATAGAAACCAATAAATACAGAGGTAGCCAATAAACCCACAGAGTGCCCACTGGTAACATCGAAAAAAAATTTTCAAAAAAATTTTACAAAAAACATTTACAAAAAATTTGTATTTATATTAAAAAAACTTGTACAAAAAATTTTGAAAAAAATACAAAACATTTTTTAAACAAAATTTTTCAAACAAAAATTTTAAAAAATATTTTTACAAAAAATTTTCCAAAAAATTTTTGAAAAAAATTTTATAAAAGATTTTCACAGAAAAAAAAATTTCAAAAATTTTTTTAAAAATATTTATACAAAAAACTTTCGAAAGATATTTTCACAAAAAAATTACAAAAAAGTTAAAAAAAATTCTCAAAAAATTTACAAAAAAATTTTATAGAAACATAAGAGGGTAACACAATATCTAGCATTACTATAGTGAAGGGTATATGCGATTCGGCATGGCCGAATATAGCACTCGTACTTGTTTCTGTTCTATTTGTGCTTGATAGTTGCTGCAATTTGGGGCTAGAGCCTTTCCTGGTGTTGGGTATTAAATTGACCAATGGCACAACTTGAGCAACATTTGAGGCACGTAACAATATGTATTTCTTTATTGTTTTTTAATATGGACTCTTTTTTAGCAAGCTATGCCTCGTCTAGCGATACTGCAACTACGTTAAGCCCACCACAAAATTAGGTGGCAGAGGATCCTTAGTATAAGCTCTTGTTGCAGTCTACATTAGTAGCGGCTCAGAAAGTGAAATTTTATTTTTATGTTCAAAAGACATCAATGAAGGGAGGATCCTCCTGGTAAAAATTTAAAGGGTTTTCAGAAGCTTAACTAAATTTATTGTTTTATAATTTACAATATTTCTATAACAAAAAACATTCAAGAACCTTTGACTTTGCAATTTTTATTTACTCCTAGAAAGCAAAAAAATTACTATTTCATCCTGGTCCCTTTAAGCTATACTTTCTTTCACTCATATTGATATGTTATGTTAATGCAAATTTATATTTTTTTTATACCTTTACATGTGTTTGTGCCTATGCATTTGAGTGCTTGTGTTTGTATGCAACTTGAAACCTAACATCTCATTTGGTTTCTATGCAAATATGTATAGATTGCAGACAATTTTTTCCTACTCTAATATAGATATAAGACGTTCTTTTTTTACTTTGTGTGAATATTAGGTTGGCGATGATTAAAAAAACATGCTAATTGTAAAAAGAAAATATTAAAGTTTTAATTTCTGGAATATTTAGAATAACTCTTGTTTTAATGGGCCATAAAATATGAGGAATGAAGTAGAGATTTATGTCAGTGTTGCCAAAACCTGACGGTGGTCTTAATACTGGAAGGAAACAGTGCGGCTACCAATACCCTTGTTGCGTATGGCAATACAACAATTAGTATTTTGAACACTTGGCTGGTAGGATCATACTCATACACTTTGTTTAGGTATGGGAGATTATCTAATCTCCTGACACCAAATTGGTTTCTCCCTTAAAGAAAATAATCTCGTTAGTAGCTTTAGTAGCTTTGCTAACAGTGGCACCATAGAATTAGCAAAATCGAGTAGATTTTTGTAATTGTTTCATTCGGATTCTGAATTTTCCGAATTTTTCGAACAAAAGCTCACTATTTTAAAAGAGTTGTATACTTCAGTTTATTCAGAGATGCCAGACCTCTATGTACAATACTTTGCTATTCAAATAAAAACAGAGCCATTGTTTTTCTTCTTAAAAATTCCTTCGACTAAATAATGATGGCACGCAATATTGTACAAAAGTTCACTGGGTATTTGAGCGGCTCTATGCCTTTCAAAATTGTTCCCTGTCAGCTCTAAGCCGCTGGGTAGTTACTATTGCAAAACCTTACGGATTTGTCTTTCCTGCAGAGATCAATACATTTTTTTACTTGTTCAAAATTAACGTTTTTGTGACCTAGATGCAGCAGAAGGAATAGCTATGGAAAAAGATAGCATATAATTAGGCTCTACAAATTGTTGTTATGAGGAAATGGCTTGGCTAATTTTTAGTTCATTGGCCGCAGCGATAATTAAATCTGTGTGGATTGAACAAGCTATGACACTAATGTGAAGCGCAGATTTCAAAAAAGATACTTACACTGTGTTCTCTAAGTAGGGCCAGCTCTCTATATCAACACCAGTTATCTCTATTGTAAGTTCCAAAATTGTTCTTGCCTCTACCAATATACCATATATTTCAGTCTGTAACATGGTGCAGGAATCGTGAGATCAATTTCTTTAGAGAAAATTTCCGTTCCATTGTCCCTCCCAGTAAAAAAAAATTTCTATAGAATTTATTAGCTTTAAGTATTTAAAAATAAAACTTTATAAAGCGCACTCTACCGTTGCCTTCTTTCCGGAACATGACACTTTAACATAAATGGACAGTCCGGACTTGAAAATCTTTGTTAATTTTTAAATTAAACACATACATAGAAAACATCAGATAAACTTTCAAAATTAAAATACAAACTTTTACAGGAAAACGATTATTTTGACGACATCATAACTACATGGCTACACACGACCACCGTTGTGGCTGTAGTCAACTTAGACTGAACTGATTTCTAGTTTTGTTTGCGACAATTTTATTTTATTCAACAGAAGAAAATGTCACAAAATTAAAAATACAAATTCGTTTGCAATCAAAAGATTTTGAGCAAATACATATATGTATATATATTTGTTTTGATATGATAAAAGTATATTTTAACCGACTTCAAAAAAGAGGGTGGTTATCAATTGTCTGAATATTGATTTTTTATGTATGTTACCGCAGACCTCAGCCATTTCCGAACTGATTTTAAAATTTTTTTCTTTATTTGAAAGGTTATGCTTTCAGTTTGGTCCCGTTTTAAAATTAAAATTTTCAAAATTAAAAATCGCAAAGCACCGCGCAATCTTGTTTACTAACAAAGTTTGGTTTGATACTAGATTAGTGTTAACTAAAAACGAATGTTGGAAGTAAAACAAATAAACAAAAAGTAACTTGCATTTCTAACCGAAGGTTGGCTGAAGGAACAACAAAATACATATAAGGTGGCAAATATTAAAAGTAAAAATATTCAACAAGAGGGAAGGTTAAGGTAGTGGTAGACTTCGTTCTCACCAACTGACGATTGATAATTGAATACAAGTTTTCTCGTATACCTTTATCTGGGTTTGGTTGATTAAATAGATGATGTTTACAGCTAAACACTACCCTAAGTAGATAGATACGAGGAGTGGTGATGACGATGTGGCTGTCTAGAAAATGTTCATTCCGCTTCTGCTGGTGTCTAAAATTAAATTTTCCCAATTTTTCTTTAATATTATCACCTAATTTGTAATTTAATTAATTCTTTCTTAGATAGAATAGAAACGAACTTAAGCTTGACTATAAATTTCATAGTATGTAATACATAAACAGTTCGACTAATAATAATTTAAATTTTCACAGTTCATTATATTAAAAATTAAAAGGGTGTCCCCATACAAAATATATGTTTTATTACGTGTAGAACCGTAAAGGGCACCAAATTAAAATTAAAAAAATTGCGTATAGCGACACCAACAGCGGAAATTAATAAAAAAAAATTAATTAAAAAAATAAAGGGTGTCTCCATAGATGACGTAATTTGACCTATATGGGCCTATCTTTTGAACCGTTATTGACAAAACCTTGAAAATTTGACAGAATGTCGATTACTATGATCGCTCTAATAAAAAGTATAAATATTCAAAATTTTAAGTTAAAGGGTGCTGCAATAGTTCGTTTAATTTGATGTAAATGGCCATATTTTTGCACAGTTGTACACAGACCGCTTAAATTTACAAGGAACCTGTATTGCTGAGTCCGCTATAACAAAAAGGATAAAATTTGAATTTGGAAATAAAAGGGTGTCCCAATAGTTAACTTAATTCTATGTATATGGCCAAACTTTTGAACAGTTGTACACAAACCGCTGAAATTTACAAGGAACCTGTATTGCGAAGTCCACTATAGCAAATATACAAGTTAAATTTAAAAATTAAAGGGTTTCCCCATAAATTATGTAATTTGATCTATATGGCCCTATCTTTTGAACCGTTAAACACAAACACTTGAAAATTAGGCAGAATATCCACTACTTTCACTGGTATGATATCAAGTATAAATATTTGGAATTATAATGTAAAGGGTGTCCCAATAGTTCATGTAATTTGATATATATGGTTAAACTTTTTAACCGTTATATAGAGATAGTTGTAGTAGTTAAATTTACAAAGAATCTTTGTGGCCAAGTCCTCTATAACAACAGGTCTTTAATTTAAAATTGTAAATTAAAGGATGTTCCAATATGTGATGTTATTTGATATATGTGACCCTTACCTTTAAACCGTTATATACAGAGTCTTGAATGGTGTCCCCTTAAAATATGGATGCTGGTGAAAATAGCTTAACTTTTGAACAGTAATAGAGAGAGGCTTGACATTCACATAGTCTTTACTTTTTTCCCGCTAATTTCCGCGCCTCTTTTATTTGATTTAAATCTAATTCTTTCTGATTACTTCTTACATTTTAAGTTTAGAACTGGTGCCCTTCTATCTGTTTTGAAGTCGTTTTTTTTTGCAAGAATTATTGAAAAAATAATAAAAAATATAAATTTCTACAAAATTTTTATAGTTTTGATGTATGTAGCAGTAGTCATCAGTATAATTTAGTAGCTGACTACACGGCGGCGATTGTAGCCAAAGTAATTTGTAGTCGTGTTGCGGTGTAGCTGCTGTCTGCACTCTGCGAATTTAACGCTCTGGATATAATGAATTCATTTAATATAATATAATAAAAAATATCTGTTTTTTATTGGCTCGAGTATATTTGTAAAGTAAAAGGAAAAAACAAGTGAGGTACCTTAGGGGAAGTAGTGGATTTGTAGACAATGACTTGTGTTTTAATTGTAGAAATAAGAAGGAAATGAGAACATAAAATGTTTTGTGTATTTTTGTATGAATCTCTGACGTTTTTTGGTCACCCCGGAAAATTTTGCCCGCTATATTCTAATAAGCCATAAACGCACTTACGCAATTTTCGTAGCCTGGCGATTTCGATCTAGAAGTATAAAAATATATTCACTTTTAATGTTCTGTTTATATTTTCTCCCAGATGGGATCAGCCTAATAGTATATTTAAGTCTTGAGCTAGTTGTCAGTGTAAATTTGTAATGCATGTATGTGTTTAAATGTTTATGTATTTGTAGGTAAGTATTTCTATGAAAAAAACTAAAATTTTCTTTTATAAATATAGATATGTATTTGTTTAGTATATATGTGTTTTGTTCATAAAAAATATGTATATACATATAAATAAAACAGAGTATGCATAGAAAATATTACAAAAACAAAAAAAATCTTAAGGATTTTCTGTCGTTTCATATTTTTGTTGTGGCAACTATTTATTTCTAATACTTTGCATTATTTAAACGTTGACATTTCAATAATCCCAACATATTTTGTATGGCAATCATATGCAATAAAATTCATTTTGTTTCTGTTATTTTATAATAATAATATTTTTTTTATTCTTCTATACCTAAACCTTCGACCAGGGACAATGGGAAAATAAATTGCATAATAATGAAAATATTTCTGTTATAGAACTTTAATAATTTGAGTTATAAGAAATTGCATTGAGTGCGTTTATATAGATATGTGTGTATGTATGTATGTATGTATGTATGTATGTATGTATGTATGTATGTATGTATGTATGTATGTATGTATGTATGTATGTATGTATGTATGTATGCATGTGTGTCATGGTTTGTGTGGGTATACTAGAGTGTGTGTTCTATATAAAATGATTTGAAAAGGGACTTAATTATGGCAAGTTTAAAAGTTTAAACATTTAATAAATGTTAAGTCTAATAGGATTTCATTTGATGGAGATTTAAGTTTGAAAGTAATAAATTCTATATTTTTTTAGGACGAATAAAAAGCTATTACAATTATCTATACATATAATAAAATAGTATTTCATTTCCTGCTTGTCTGTCTGCCTGCGTTAAAATTTGGATTTTTACAAAATTCTGTAAGGAGGTACCTGATATTCTGATTCAAATATAGGATACTTTTTTTCCGCACAAATATCTTATTTCCAAAGAGAAAGTGGAGAAATAGCAGTAAAGTACGCAATTTTACCGATTTAAAGGTACTGCATACTTTAAGGCACCTTTTATTTTTTAAAGCGGGATATTTTACACACGGTTGCGCAACAGATGGCGCTATTTTGAAATATTGACAAAATATAAATTGAAAGCGGGATATTTTAAACACGGTAGTGTCACAAATGGAGCTTTTTTTAAAATAATGACCAAATATCAATTACTTACTGCCAATTGATTAAAATTTAGATTTGAATTGTATTTTTTACTTTGAGGGATTACATTGTTATTAAAATATTTTAAACTCCTTTCACAGAGCTTTACAATAATTTTTGAATTTTAGAATTTTATCCAGGTATGGGTACCTTTATATAAAGTAAATACGTATACGTGAAGCACTATAAAAGTAGGAGTCTTAAAATTTGGTGTGGATTACTTTCAAAGCAAAATCGAACAACATATTGTCAGGACGCACACGACATGGCGGGCAGAGCTAATTATATATAAATTGTTTAATAGTGGGTTTTTTTCCAAAAGAGTATCATTTAGAAAGAGCAATGATACAGAAGATGCTTTATAATTCTATCATCTTAATATTTAATAAGTCCTACAGAAGCATGTACTAGTGCCTATTTTTTTCCATCTAAAGGGATTCGAAAATACAAGCACTTTTTGAAAATAAAAAATTCTTAAAAGTGCCGAAATTTTACAAGAAAATAAATTTATTTTTATGAAGATCCATTTATACTAGAATTGGAAATAAGCCTTTTTATTCGACCTCTTATATTCAACCTTAGTTTAGGTTAGGTTAAAAAGGGTTGTGCCAGAAATGGCACTTCCACTGGGAGACCCTAAGTGTCCATTGTGAAACTAAGAAAACAAAAAGGAAAAAGAGAGACCTATGTATATGCTTCCTGGTACCCATTCGCTAAGCCACCCGACTTTCTTGATGAAACCGTCAATATCACCTATTTTACACCGCGCGATGCCCATCCAGAAATCTTTCGCCTAGCCATCTAAGCCTGTTGCGTTGTAATACCGCGCAGAGACATATAATATGCTCTACAGCTTCCAACTCCTCTTCGTCCATGCACATTCTATAAAAGTCAGATGTACCGGTGATCCATCTGCTGGTGTTTGCTCTAGTGGCGCAATGGCCAGTGAGCACACCTCCCACGACTCTCAGAAATTTCCTAGCCAATCTCAGAAGTATTTTGGTTTTTGCAGCGTCTAGTCTGGGGCAAATTGCCCGCGAGATTCTGCAATCCCTCCTAACTTACCAAGATAGGTTACTTCTCCCAACTACTCAATCGGATATAAACCTATATAGTGGCTAATCGGTGGCTTCACCGATTCTACCCTAACTAAATTGTGCCCCTCCGGGCCCAGTCTTGCCAGTTCATCAGCAATTTCGTTGCCCTCCTCATTGCAATGACCCGGAATCCAGTACAACCTGACTCTATACTTGTCCGCCATCACATTAATAGCCCTTTTGCACTCGCTTACCAGCCTTGATTTGACAGTGTATGTCCTTTGAGGGCTTTATTTGCCGCTTGCCTATCAACATACCGTCAGGCCTCCATTCCTTCTGAAACGTGTCTAGTAACCAGTTGGGTGGCCTTTAGAACCGCCATCACCTTTGCCTGAAACAAACTGCATTCATCAGGTAGTCTGACGACATGCGTGCACTAGTTCCCAGAATGTGAACCGCCGCACCGGTGCCCGTCTTCATTTTTGAATCTTCAGTGAACACCGCAACTCCGTCGTATAGTTTACCAGATCCCAACCAGTCTTTCCTATATTCAACCTCAACTTAAAAAATTTTATTGTTGAACTTCAATTTATTATCAATTTATGAAGTTGCACGGTATAATAGCTGAAGAATTATTTTTTTTATTTTTAAGATTAAATTTACGTTTGTGGCTATACACCTATATCACAGTGCTCTTAAGCAAAGCCCTTTGCCTATGTTATTAATGTTATATTTTGAAAGAGCTGGATCATAATAGACAGAGAGTTACACGGTGCTCCTCCTTTTTAAATGCAATGCAGAAGTAATTTTGTTGTGAGGTTAAATTAAGTATTGTGTATGAATGAATACCCATGACACAGTGCTCTAAAGCAAAATTATTTTCTTTTGATATTGACTATGTTTCTTCAGAGCTGCACTATAACGGACTGGGAGTTAAAAGGTACTCCTCCTTTTAAAATCGCTGCAGAAATAATTATATTTTGTGAGATTAAATACATTTTTGTGTATGTATACCTATGACACAGTGCACTTTAGCAAAGTTATTTCTGGGTACAATTTCCCCCAAGGGGTACCCACAAATTTTTGTTTTTTACTATTTCTCTAAGAAGCCAAAGATATCTTGATATTAGTAAAAAATTATCATCTTAAGAAATATGTTTTTTTACTGTGTGTTTTACGCCAAATACCTGCTAGAAAGACTAAAAGGTGAATCAAAATGATTGCAAATTAACAAGCTAATGGGAACCTTGTCAAAGTACTGTTAAAATATGTTCAAAAGGAACTTCTTAGGACTATGCAGAGTGGACGAATTACAGTGAAAACTTTGCTTTTTTGGTAGCAATTAGTCACAATTGTTTCTGTGCTATGAAATTCCTCCAACAATGGCCTTTGTTTCTGCTTAGAGGAGGAAATTGTAAAACACCTGCTTATCTCCGCTAAGAGAAAGAAAAACTGATCCCGTATTGTAAAATTTTTAAATAATTTACTTTCTCAATCTCAAGGCAGTGAGGATATCAATTTATTAGCGAACATACTAGGAATAGCGAAAGTAGCCTCAATGTTGAGCAAGTGACCACATCAGCTAACTGGCTAATAATATATTTAATAGCTTTTTAACAGAATGCCCCAACTGACTAGATGATACCATTAAATATCTAAAAGATAGATTCTGGTCTATCTTTTAGATATTTAATGGTCGCTGAAACAATATAAAAATATATTCAGCAGAAATAATTTTGAATTGAGTATATTAGATGACTTACACTTGTCACTTATTCAACCTTCGAATTTTGATCCTTAAGTGGGTACCCTTAGGGAGTAACTACTCTAATATGTTTGTTTACATATATCTCACAGCACCATAGCTACACATGCAGGGAGGTACCTTCTTTCAAACAATTATTTTTTATTTAAATGTTTTCACCTTCAGGAGGTTTAAGAAAAAGCAAAATATAACTCCATTCGTTACCCGGTTGACTTGAGATATAGAGGCCACTCTATTATAGAGAAAATAACGCTAACTTATCATCCTGCAATATTAAACAGAATAAATTAATTTTTTTTCTCTATATCGAGAAGGCTTCAATCGCTATATTGGGGCCAAATTTAAATTAAACAATATTCTAAAGGAACCCTTACAAGCTGATACATTAAATAGTTCTGCAGAATAGCTTTGGAATGCGGACAGTTTTATCTTAAAATTATTCGTGGGGTTCCTAAGAAAATATTAGATTGGAAAATATTAAAACAATTAATAATTAACAAGGCAATATGGAACCAACTTAGGATGTTATAATGTCGCGCTTAAAGTTTATTTCTCCTTTTACTATGGCTTTATGTTTAGTTATGTTTCCTGAGGTTACGGAGCCGATTGTCTGTATTTTATCTTTACAGCAAAAGGGACACTTTCTACATCTAATGCGAACTTCCGATCTTACAACGTCAAATATGTTGCTCAGAACATACAACGATCTTTTATCCATTTAGTTGAAAGTCTAATTCGTTTTTCTTCCCTCCAAATGTGAACAATTAGCCAACTGATCCTTACATAGATACTGGAAAAAATTATTTGCTGCCTTAATTTAGTATCAGGTACAAATTCAATTAAAATGTTGTTTGATTCAAATATATATTTATTTAATTGGGATATTATTTGGTTGCTTTTTCTATTTAGAGTTTATTTGAATGAATTACAAAATTAATTAAATTTTTATCTAAAACTAATTAAAACATTTAAATATTTTTGCCTCCAAACGCATAATACTCAAGGTTTTGCCTTATACCTCAGCCATTCACCAGGCAGGAACTTATCATTCCTGAAGCTGCCAAAACCTGTGTAACGGATGTCTTAGGGTACTGGTGGTTTCTTAAAAGTATACTGGAAAGCTTAAGACATCTTCCATAACATGCTTACTGCCAAGAAAATAAGAATATTAAGGCTGTATGCCACCGAGCGGAATGTGGTCGAGCAATAAGTGATACTCAATTTATGTCCCATGTTAGTCTCAGAATTGTTTTTTTTCAGTTTTCTAGCAAATACATCCTGCCAAAGATCTGCAGAGCAAGACTACAATCACTCCCTACATTATTATCATCACGTTAATTTATCATCACGTTAATTTATATCATGATATTTAAAAGCTTGCAACCTTTTAGAACTAATGACAATCTCATGTGTGCCAGAAATTATATTTTTTCGGTGGGTGCCCCGGTAGTTTAGTAGGTAGTGAGCTAGTGTTTTAGTCCGGGGGCTGTGGGTACGATTCCCACCAAAGACTTTAAATATTTCAATACAACGACTGAAGGTCTTTGTTACTTTACTCGATTTTATAATTGTATTGTAACTCTTAATAAATAGATAAAATACTTTTTTGATTAAATAGTTTATATAGAAAATTAAAAAAGTAAAAACTTATTTTTTTTAAAATAGCCACATCAAAGAAAACCTTCTGTTGTATAGAAAAAAAATATCTTTTCTTCTGGTAAAAATAAAAATAAAATAAATAAAAAATTCTCATTCATAGTTAAAGATTTTCATTAATGTTGCTAAAATATAAGACAACAACTACACAAACAAACGAACAAAAAGCCCATGCTCCGTTTCCCTGAACTCTTTAGTGAGTGCAACAGCAGTACCTAACAGACTGATAAGTCTGTTTTAAAAAATATATAAGAAAAATAGTTTAAATTAAATTAAAATTGCATTCAACAAAATACAAAAATAAAAAACGAAAATAAAGAAAATCTACCACTGCAATAGTCAAGATAGTATGAAAAAGAATATAAATAAATGTAAGCAAAAAAAAAAGAAAACATTTACCAGTGAAATAATAAAGGAATGAAGCCAACATTTACACACACACTTTCAAGACTCCGAGGAAGAAAAAACTCTTAACCACAATTTAAAAAAACACACACACACACACACGCATTCTGTTAAACCAATACAACTTTTTTCCTCTTTCACTCTTCCTTGGGCACTATATATGGTTATAATACTCTACAGAGACTGAAGGCATTTTTCTTTATTGTGCTCAAAAGCTTAAGGATATCGCACTTTAACTAACGATTGTAAAGGATAAGACAACTATTTGTGTGTGATTGCGAGTGTGAGTGTGCATGTGTATTTGTAAGTGTTTGGGTTAAAAATGTTTGTGTGCGCCAAGTTTAAAATAATGACAAAGCAACACTGTTGCCACTCACTGATAACAAACAATTTGGTTAAAATCTCTATACACAATGACTCTGGAAATTATTGCAGAGTTTAAGTATTAAACAAAGATCAGCCAAGTTTAAGTGGAAACATAAAGAGCTGCTAACGAAAGTTATATTTCGTTATTATCTACTTTTTAAACAATTAAAAAATAATTATATTTTTGTTAATTTAGATTTGGTTTCATTTGCAATTTTGTGCAAAAGAAAAAATATTTTAAAATAAAAGTATATTATTTTTTTATATTATCATTGTTATATAAAAAAATAACTTTTTATAAGAACTGCCTTTTTGTAAAAAAGGTACTATTCTTTTAAAAAGTATATTAATAATTTAATGATAATATAATAATATTTACATTTCACTTAGTTTATATACATTTTAAAGAGTTCAAGATTTTTATCTTTTTCTGCTTAATAATAAAATTTAACAATGTTTTATAAATTTATGTACATATACAAAAGATTTTATTGGAGGTAAAAATTTAGCAAAAACATATTTGACGATTTTTTTTAATAAAAACACTAAAACTAACCTAACCTACTTACTATCCTAACTAAGATGAGCTCTGGTTATGAACATTCATTAATATGTTCATAACCAAAGCTCAGGCATCTGATATTAAAATTCTCAGTGAGTCTTATTATTTTTTCTTTAACTAATTCTATACCCGCAAGAGAATGAAGTCGCTCAGTCGAAAAAAAACCATGGAAGATTATAAATTAACTTCAGTAACTTATTTTGCGATATTTGCAATTTTTGTAAATGGCAGTTCGCACTTGTCGACCAAACAGGAGCTGCATAGAAAATAACAGCATGGAAAATAGACTTTAAAATTAATTTTTTATTGCTAATGCTTAGTCTTGAATTCTTATTTATAAAGGGATATAATATTCGAGTTAGTACGTTTACCTCATTTATTATATACGGTATGTGGTCTTTAAATTTCATTTTAGGGTCTAGCATAACACCTAGATATTTAACTTTTTGTTCCCATTGAATAGGATTGTTGTCAAACATAATACAATTCTGTGGTAGACAACAATCTTTGCGTTTTCTAGTAAAATATATTGCCTGAGTTTTATCAGAGCTTAGCATAATTTTCCATTTGTTAAAATACGAATGCAATTCTATTAAGGCCCTTTGAAGATTAGTAATTACATATGTAGCCAATATTTCGGAGCTGAGGACCGCTGTGTCATCAGCGAAAATTGACATAGTACAGTAGTTTAATTGGTGAAAATCGGCTGTATATAAGTTGTAAAGAATAGAAGACAGACAAGAGCCTTGCGGACATCCTGCTGTAAGAGAAACACATTAAGAAGAGTATAAGCCGATATGAACTTTAAAAGTACGAAGATGGAGAAAACTCTGAATAATCTTTGTAAGATGTATGGGAAACTTAATATTTATCATTTTAAAAACAAGACCGTCATGCCATACTGAGTCAAAGGCTGCTTTGACATCGAGTAAGACCATGCCTGTTGATTTTTGGTTATTGCAGTTTTCGTTGACTAAGTTTCTTATTCTAATTAGTGGATGTGCAGTGTTGTTTTCTCTGCGAAAACCAAACTGCTGAGGCGGAATAATGTTATTGGTTTCCATAAATTCTACTAATTTAATTTTAATAATTTTTTCGAAAATCTTAGATATTGAGGACAATAAGCTTATAGGTCGGTACGAAGTAGGGCAATCTGGAGGCTTTTTTGGCTTTTTAATTGGAATGACTTTGGATTCTTTAAATTCTTGTGGAAAATAACAAGATTTTAGACAAGAGTTTATAATGATTGTTACGCATTAAATTCCCTTTTAAGGAAGTGCTTCTAAACACCTATTATTGACACCATCAATTCCTAATTTTTCTTAAAAAGTGAATCTTTTTAAAAAGAACTTGACCTTATTTTTTAAAAACTTTATTTTGCTTTTTTGGATCCTTTAAAAAATTTAAATTTTTGAAAAAGTACATTATAAAAAATGTGCTCCTGCAAAAAGTACTTTTTTAAGCACCTTTTTTAAAGAGGCTACTTAAAAAATATCTTTTTTATTTTTTTTAAAAAGTACTTTTTATACTTAATATTACTTTTATAATAATAATAATAACAAGAAAATATATATACATATAATAAAATAGTAACTCACTTCCGTCTGTCTATCTGTCTGTCTGTCTGTCTGTCTGTCTGTCGGTTTGTAAAAATGTGGGCTGGTGTTGATGGCTTCTAAACGGCTGTCTTCACCAAAAAGAACCACAAGCAACTATCACTTGGCAATAAAAAGAAACACAACTTTTAGTTTTTTTTTTTTATCAAAATATAATAAGGAGAAGTTACAAATTAACTTTCCTTTGTTTATTAAAATCCACAATAAGGCAAGTAAAAATTCCAAAAAAGATTACAATTTTCTTTAGGTTTTAAAAAACTACAATGTAGAATGACGCGATCGAAAACGATATCAAAGCAATCAAAACGATCTTGAATAATTACAATTTCAAACTAATGCCAACGATATGGCGCAAAGAAATGTAAAAAAGCTAATCAAATTCGGCCAACGATATGGCACAAGAAATTATTATTCGAAAAATACAATTTAATTAATTCTATAGGAGCGACGTCCACTACGATATAAAAAAGTATATAAAACGGCAATTGATGATAGACGTCAAAAAACTTCTACTAGCTTTGGCATCACTCAACCATGAACCAGGGATGGAAATTCATCATTGTTCAGACGTGAACAGTCTGGTTTTCATTGACGTTCTTATCACGTAAAAACTACTGGATGGATTTCAACAAAATTTTGTGAGAAGTATCCTGGTCCCAATAAGATATTTTTTCCGCAAAAATATCTTAGAAAGTGCAGAAAAAGCAGTGAAAGTACGCAGTTGGCGGAACACAGCCCTAAATCGCCGGCGAAGTAAAAAAATTATTAATTGGCTATCCTTCAAACTAATTCGCCTAAAGAACAAAAAAAGCGCATGCGAAGCTTTACTATCGCACTAACCACCTGTCTTATCTACTACTATTCCTTTCTAAAGGAAGTAATGATAGGCATTAATTGCCAGAGTGTTACTTCTCTGAAAAAAAAAAAACTAAAATCGTAAGGGTCTTTGGTGTGGATTGCTTTCAAAGCAAAACAGAACAAAATATTGAAGGACGCTGACGAAGTGATGGGCACAGCTAGTCTTTCTATAAGAAGTACCTCTATAGCCAAAATTACATTTTTATGTTTAAGTTCCATTTTGTAAAAAATTATATCTTTATTAAAAATAGTTTTTTGGTACAAAGTACTTTGTTAAAGAATTTTAAAGTACCATATGTAAAAAGTACCTTTTAAGCACCATTCTAAAAAGGTTACATAAAAAACTAAAAAACATATATTTATAAACTACTTCGTTTTAAAAAAGCTTATATAATAAAAGGCACCTTTATTATAATAAGTATGTATGTTTTACAGAAAGTACCGCTTTATAAATAATAGCTATCCCCGGTGTGCTTCGGGACACAAACACTTGGAAGAAAAGTGTGGCCAACGTTTAACGCGAAAAAGCACGCTATTCTCACATCAAAAATGTTTTAGTTTATATGCAAGGTACAATGCCATCCAATCTGTTTTTTGCTAGACTATACGTATTAACACGATAATAATTTTTTACTTTTTATGGGAGGTACGACTCTCACTATCCTATTCCAGTCTGTATTATGCTATGAGGGTTGCTTGTGCAAAGCTTCAAGACTCTAGCTGTTATAGTTCTCCAGGTTCAATTTTCACTTTCACTGCCCAAATCCAGTTTGTATTTTAGTAGACTATAAGCATAGAAATTCGGATAAGCATAGAAATTACTCTTGCGCTGCTTCAAGGCTCTATCTATTGCAGGTTTTTAGTTACACGGTATGAGAATTACCACGCCCACCATTCCCATTCAGTCTATGTTTCTCTATACAATGTACTATATGAATATGGGGGTTATTGGTGCAAAATTACAAAGCGCTACCTAATACAGTTCTCTAGATACAGGAGCACTACGATCATGGCTGTCCCAATCCAGCCTATGATTTTATAGAGTATACGCATGGAAATGAGGGTTAGTTGTAGCTACTTTATGAACACGATAATAATTTTTAACTTTGTATGGGAGAAACCACGCCCACTACTCCAATTAAGTCTGTGTTTCTCTAAACTATGTATGGTATTATAAAGGTTCCTCGTGCAAAATTTCAAAAAGCTAGCTATTACCAATAATACCAAGGTGCCACGCCCACGTCGAATATGAAACAAATAAGTACCCTATTATACCAACCTTATATTTGGTAAAAAACTGTGAAAATTTCAGAAATATCGGTTCACTGGTGTAGGCAGCTATAGATTTCCGACAAACAAAAAAAACAAACAAACAATTACATTTTATGTTTTATATATAGACTAGCTGACCCGATCCGCGTTGCTGGCCCTAACCAAACATTAGTGTTGTATTCAGCGATGCCAACTTAACAACTCTTTTCGCGCTATTTTTAGTTCTATTTGACTACCTCTAACGCGAAAATTTTCCCTTCAGCACTTTTTCAGGAAAAAGAGCAATTTTCTGTGTCGCCACCTGTCGAAAATTAACCCCACCAACTTAGGAACCTCCGTCGGCTCATGCGCAACAACTTTGCTAAAGATCATAGTATAATCAATTGCACAGTTTATGATTAAATTCGATTTGAGTAATTTTCTGTGGCGCCACCTGTCGGAAATTAACCCAACCAACTTAGGAACCTCCGTCGGCTCATGCGCAGCAACTTTGCTAAAGATCATACCATCATCAAATACACATCTTACGATTTAATTAATTTTGAGTATTTTTCCGTGGCCCAACCTATCGGAAGTTAATCGAACCAACTTAGAAATCTTCGCCGGCTCATGGGCAACAAGTTTGCTTAAGATCATAACATGATCAGATGCATAGTTTATGATTCTATAAAGGACATACAGACAAACATTCATGTTTATATATAGAGATATACTTCTATAGAGTCTAGAGTTAATTTTTATTAAAAAGTGCTTTTTGTAAAAATTACGTCTTAGTAAAAATACATTGTCATTTTAATAAAACAAATTTTTTGTAACGGTTATTAAATTAAAAGCTGAAAAAAATAATTGCCTCTTTGAAACAAAAGTAGTTGCTGCCTTCCTTAAAAATAATAACTATTTTTTAAATAGATATTTTACTTTTTAATCTTTTTGTAACAAAGCACCTTTCGCTAAAATAATCACCTTAGCTAGCTCATCCTTAAAAAATATAAAAACACTAGAAAGTAAGAGACTTAACTCGAACATGCAAGAGTGTCACTTCTAGTTCCTAAAATAAAAACTCCCGCACCAGTGCCCCCATTTATCTTTAAATCATTCGTAAAAACCCCATCGTATAGTTTACAGATTCCAACTAATCATGAATATTTGGTTTTACTATTAAGGGTACCCTGCCGAAATCATAAAGTCCGGTCCACTCTACCTCGTGCAGAACTTTTGTGTGCTCTTAATTCAACGACCTCACCAACCCTGATTCATAAAGTCTGAGCAAATCGCACACGGGGTATTTTGATAATCTAGTCGGACATTAGGCTACTTATGTATATTAATTTGTAGAATTTTTTTTTTAATATTTATGATAAAAAATTTTGATCGAGATTAAAAAAAAATTATTTTATTGTACACTTTTTTGTAAAAAAAAAGAAGTGAAAAGAATTTTGAGAGTAGGGGCAATTCTAAAAATGTTATATTTTTCTATAAAATTTTAGATCTATACCTTTAGACTGTAGAAAAATACCTTGCGCGTTTTTTCACCATTTCTTATGATATTTTGCAAATTTCTCTTTTTTCTCTTTTCACTCATTTTGTATTCATAGGTAGATACGAGTAAGAAACCTTTTTGTCGGTGACAAAATGTTTCTGGTTTCTAAGTTGTATGAAATAAATAAATTGTTATTATTTTAAATCAGTTTTATTGTTACTAATGTAAATAAGTTATTATCTATACATAAAATAAAACATTGATTTTCTGCCTGACTGTTTGTGTTCGCATCACGTAAAAACTACTGGATGAATTTGAAGAAAATTTTATGGAAAGGTACCTTGGTATCCCAGTTTAAATATAGGCTATTTATCCCTTAAAATTATCTCATTGCCAAAAGAAAATAGAGAACAACTAGTGAAAATTCGCAATTTTATCCGTAGAATGGTACTGCAAACTTGGCAGCAACTTTTATTTTTGTCAGCGGTACATTTAAAACACTGTTAACAGTACTTTACAATAATTTTAGAATTTTATATAAATTTTAAAATTTCATATAAATCCTATATTTCAGAGTAATTACCCAGGGATGGGTATCTTTATATAAAGTAAATACAGAAACTATTTCTGAAGCACTTTACAAGTATGAATTTTAAAGTGAATTACTTTCAAAGCAAAATAAAGACACTGGCGAAGTGGCGGGCACAGCTGGTTATGAATAAATTAATTATTTTTAGATAAATTATCTGTTCTTTCTCCTACCCTGTTTCTTATTTTTCTAAATGACCTTCTCTGTCAAACTTCCAACCCTATCTACTCTTTTGCAGATGATAGCAGCATTTGCCATTCGTATTCATTCTGCAGACGGCCGAGCCTTTTAGAGATTGGGGCCAAGCGGCGAAACATGAATGATACGCTCAATCACGATCTCGTAACAATATCTAATTGGGGCCGGGCAAATAGAGTCGACTTTAACGCTCGTAAGACTCAATGTTGTATGCTAACGCACCGGCGTTCGGCCGATAATGGTGCTACATCTGTAATTATGGGTGGTATAAGTATTAAGGAATCAGAAGCTCTTGATGTTCTTGGCATGAAAATCCAGTGTGACGTTCGATGGACTAAGCACATTTTTCAAGTCTCAAAAGAAGCTTTCAAGTGTCTCGGTTTTCTCAAACGGTGTAAAACATATTTCACCTCATCCGATCTCCTTACTATTTATACCACTTACATCCGGCCAAAAATGGAATACAACTCTCATGTATTGGCCGGTGCTCCAAAGTCTATTTTGGAACTACTTGACCGCGTGCAGGAGAGGGCGAAGAAGCTCATAGGTGACAGTAGGGTATCCAACTCTATTGACTCTCTTGAACATCGACGCAATGTGGGTTGTGTTTCGCTGTTTTATCGCTACTACAATGGAATGTGCTCTGATGAGATTAGGGAACTAGTTCCCGATATCCGCACGTTTTCGCGCACAACACGCTTTTCATTAAGAGCTCATCCATTTGTGGTCTATTGGCCAGTGAATCGCACAATGCATTACAGAGAAAATTCATTTTTTAGCCGTACAGTTCGCTTGTGGAATCATCTTCCTACAGAGGTCTTTCCTGTCAACTACAATGTTGGAAAATTCAAATCGAATGCCCACAAACATTACTCCCTCTATCCTCCTTCCCATAACCTAATTTCCTAGTTCTGGCACAATGCTTTGCATGAGTAGGGGTCATCCCCTGAGTGCTGGTCCGAAATAAAAAAAAAAAAAAAAAAAAATACTATAAATTAATAAATTACAAAGATATATTTTATTAATATGCTTAGGTGGTGGAGATTGGTCAGACACCTTCTCTTCGACATAAAAGCTTAAAATTAATAATTATTGGAAATTAGTAAAAAAAATAAATTTAAAAAAATCTTACATGGATGTTTCGGGAGGTTGGATTGGAGGGATACCTTTCACTGCCCATAAAACTCAAAAAAAATTTTTTCTGGTATTAAGTAGTATTTAATCCATTTCTTTTAATTATTACATTATTTTTGCTAATAATATTTTATGTCAACGCCTACAAAAGGGGGCGGGGCGAAAAATGTAATCTCCCGGATCAAAGTTTATGTTTTTAAATATTCGCTGACCACAAAAGTTGTATTTACGTATATACTAAACAAAAGTATGGGAAAACTTAAGAAAAATTGAATTTTTCAGAGGTATCATTACTGCTTCTACAGGAAAGTTTTTTCTCCTTAGTCTGAATTTTCATATTTTCTAGTTTGAACAACCTATGACTATAAAAGATTTTTTTGCTAAGTTTCATTAATCTACGGGCACTCAATAAATTTTCAGAGGCAATATAGGCTAAAAAAGTAATGTCCGGCTACATTGCCATAATACCCCATACGTCATAATGGAAAATCGGTGCAGTTTGATGTCCAATGCTGCGGAAGCACACTTCTGGACATTGGCAAGAGTTTTCCCATGAGCCACAGTTTTCAATGCTTGCCATACGTAACAATGGGTCGTAAAATGGAAGTGTAAATCCAATTTACTACTTTTGGTCGTTTTCCAGATTTAACCGATAGAATAATTCTTGCGTCTTTCTATAAAATTATAATTTTTTATTAAAAAGAATATTTAAAATATTTAATTTAAAAGGCTTTTTAATATTAAATTTTTACCAAGTGGAAAAAACCCAGGACATTCAAAATATCTGCTGCATATGCAACAAAGTAAGAAAGTTCCAATGGTAACGACAACAGGAAAATAAAAATACAAAAAAAAAAATAAAAAAATAGGAAAAGAAAAAGAAATGTTTCATAAAAAATTTAATTAGAATTGTTGTTGCTGTAATAAATTGTTAAACTGAAAATTATTATTTTTATTGTTGGTTTTGCTGTATTGCCGCTGCTAATGCTATTGTCGTTGATAACAGTCTAACCAACTGTTGTCTCAAGTATGAGTGTCTGTATCTCTTCTATCGATATGTGCGAATGGCCATATATTGTTAAGCAAATATGCACAAACTCATACAAAATAATGTCTGTCTGTCTGTTGCTGGATTTTGCCAAAACAATAACGACAACAGAAAGTGTGATAACCAACCAAACAGTCATGCAAATAGCATCACACTCACATTTTAATGCATGTCATTATTATTGTTGTTGTCGTTGGCTGGCTGCATGGCTGGTTACTGTCATTTGCTTTGTTTTCGTCATTTAATGTTGTGTTGTTTGCTGTTTTGTCTTTATTTTATTTTATTTATTTTTTTTTTTGTTTCTTTAATTTTATTGTTTGTTGAGTTGCTGTTTGTATTCTGCAAATATTTTCATGTTGTTGCTGCTGGTGCTGGTGCTGTTCTTGTTTGTTTTTTGTTGTGGTTGTAAAGCCAACAAATTAATGCAGACATGTAGCATATTATGCATAATTAACTGCTTATGTGTATGTATTTAAATATAAATACATATTTTACATGTGTGTTTGGACGTATATGTGTGTATGAGTGTTAAAGAGTCTTTGTATGAATAACTAAACCTTGTGGTATAAAAATATATGACCAACGCTGTTGATTTTCTTTCTATCATTATTTAACAAACTGAACATTACCAAAAAGCTTGTTTTCTATTTTTACGAGGGCAACTCTAGAAGAAAACGTATCGCAAACAAATTGTGGATGTGTAAAATAGCACAAAATTGAGATTTTATTTTGAATTTATCAAGTTACCCTAACATAGATATGATTTTAAAAGATATGTATCTGTTTTTTAAATCACCCAGTATATTTGTATGTTTTTTTTTTGTTATTCTGCTTAAGTTTATATCTCCTACCATTTCATTCGATACAGATCTCATATTCTATCTTAACCTTACTCAGAGTATTAAGGACATTTCGCTTTCCGAAGTTGAACCGGGCTGCAAATTCATTAGTTGTTATATTAAAGCCTTTTATACCGATCATTTTTCAAGTAGAGTCCTGCTTTCATTCATCTGATGGTATTCTGAACTTCCGTTCGTTTTACTCTTAAAGTTGCTGGAAATTTTCCTCATTTCTCAGCTTTGCCTAATTTTCCGTCTCAGTTGATAACATCTAGTTAACGGGGAAGATATAACATTCACCTGCACATAGCCTTACATCGTGAGGGTAAGTCAGACTTTTTTTTCGCATTTTTTATTTATCCCTCCTTCTTAGTCGAATGTAACCAGGTTCATTTAGTATGTTACGGGCCAGTGGATTAGGATGAGTTTCAAGCTTCTTTAAATATCTTATGGCAAGTTTCGCTATTTCTGCTTTAACTGATGGCACGTTTAGATCTTTATGAATGTTCGAGTTTTTTATATACCCAGGAGCAGATGTAATTATACGAAGAATCTTATTTTGGCGCCTTTGAATTTTATCTACGTTGCTAAGTGAGGCAGTGCGCCATAATTGAATGCCATAACACCATAAGGGTTTTAGAATTGACTTGTATAATAAAAGTTTTCAATCTAAAGCTAGAGTAGAATTTCTGCCAATTAGCCAGTTTAGTTGGACTGCTTTCAACTTCATTTGTGTTAACTTTGTTTCTATGTGGCGTTTCCATGTAAGGCATCGGTCAAGATGTATGCCGAGATATTTCACGTCTGAACGTTGAGGTATCGTTTGGTTATTTATCCGAATAATGGGGCACGATTCCCTACGCAGTGTGAAAGTTACGTGAGTACATTTTTGTTCATTCACCTTTATTCAAACATTTTTTTAAATTAAATATGATGTCTTGTAAATATCGTGATGCTACTTCGGGTCTTTCGTGAATGCTCAAAAAAACTGTGTCGTCAGCAAATGTCGATGTGTGAACTTGGTTACTAGTTGGCATGTCTGAAGTATAAAATAATCATAAGAAGGGCCCCAAGTTACTACCTTGGGGAACTCTGGCTTCGATTGGCTGGGGTGAGCTCAAAAAATCTCCTTCTTTCACAATAAATTTTCGTTCGGTTAAATAACTATCTAGCAGCTTATATAGGTTTACGGGCAAATATATAATATAAATATATTAGGCCTTCATGCCATACCTTATCGAATGCTTGAGAAACGTCGATAAAAAGCGCAGATCAGTATTTTCTCTCTTCAAAAGTGTTCTTAACAACTGTGAGTTTGTTCGATCGTAAAATTTTTTTTTTTTCTGAAGCCGAATTGATGGTTTGGAATACATCCCTTGTCGCTTAGAATAGGTTTAAACTTAGTTATTAACGTGTTCTCGAACAGCTTTGATATATTTGATAAAAGGTTATAAGTCTGTATGATTCAATTTTTGTGTGGTCTTTTCCTGGTTTAGGAATCATGGTAACCAAGGACACCTTCCACTCTGTGGGGAAGTACTCAAGACGTAGAATGGCATTAAAACTGATTTAACCTGATTTCTAAGTTATATGCGAGATCTGCTTAAAGCCTGTTGTAAACATGTTAAGTCACATTTCTAATAATATATACTGTCATAATGCCTTTCATGTGATAACCCTCTACTACGATATTGAATAACTTGAGAGGAAGCACTAAAAAGTAAGGGTCTTTGGTAAAGATTGAAGCAAAATCGAGCAAAATGTTGCAAGGACGCTGAAAAGCAGCGGACACAGCTAGTCTATACAATAATAATAAAACAGTAACTCCTTTCCTATCTGTATGCCGCTCTGTCTGTCCAAAACTACTGGATGGATTTTAACAAATTTTTTTTGAGGAAGTACCTTAGTATCCTGATTCCAATATAGTATCCTTTTTTCCGAAAAAATTTTTTATTTACAAGAGAAAAAATAATGAAAATACGGTGATTTTTTTTACCGACTTAAAGGTGGTGCATACTTTAAGGCATATTTTTTTTTTGAAAGCGGAATTATTTCAACACGGTTGCGAAACAGATGCTACCATAGACAGTAGCAAATTCTCTGATAGCGGTGCGCAGGCTGACATTATTCAATTGATCCACTTTTCCTTTACTAAATCAGGCCTTATTATAGGCTGCGACGCTCCTGTGTCTATTGTCAGAATACGCTTTCCTCAGTTGATATACCCGCTTGCAGTAAGATTGCTGTTTTGCTGCTGCATCACAGATATGGAGATTTTGGGGCCCTCGGTTGTGGGAGCTAGCTCATGCCTCGTAGTGCTAGCCCTCTTTAGTTTAACGACTATTGAGATGTTTTGTGAGTCGCACATTTATTGTTCTCGTTTTCTTGCTACCTTACAGTTTCGTTGAAAATGGCCGACTTTGCCGCACTTAAAGAACTTAGCGTTTGTCTTAACTTAACCGATTCAAGTACTTGCCATGTGTCGTCCATTGTTTTTTTCTCATCTTCAGCAGCACTTTGTATGACAGCGGCCTCGAAATGACTTTTGCTGTTGCTTGAGCCAGAACGTAAGCAATGGTTTCAGCAAAGGATCTGTTTTGCTTAGCGCAAACTGCGTGCTTAATATCTTGGTCACGAATTCCATTAAACAATGCCTCCACTTTGAACTGTTCTAGAAGTGGATGGTTTTCCCCAGGGTATATTAGTTTTACCAAGCGCTCTATATCCATGGCGAATTCCTGAAGCGTCTCATTGGCTCTCTGCACCCTGCCACAGCTCCTTTTTATGATCGCCGCCATATTTGCGCTGTAACGCCACCTCATAATTATTTCTGCAGCTTTTTTGTAGGCTTTCGATGACTTCTGCTGCAGATCCTCTAAGTGCCAGAATCAGCTCAATCGCCTTTTCTTCATTGCTCCATAGACCTCTACTGGCCACTGTCTGGAAGTGAAATTTGAAGACGTTGAAGGGTATGGTGCCGTCGAAACTGGGAGCTGTTATCTTGTTTGTGTTTTCAGTCACACTGGACCTTTCCAGGCTCATAATTTTGTAGACCTGTACTACGACGCCACTAGTTTCCAAATGATTTACAAGATATTTTCAGAACGGACCCAACGTGTATAGGCACAGCTAGCTATTTAATAAAACCAAATGTTTCAAATTTAACAGTACTGTCCATCATTCTGTTATCGCTGTCAGAGCTTAAAGTATACAAGTTTTAGATGGACACTATTCTCTTAAACGATGTTTTTAGGCTATATGCCCCATTCTACAATGCCTGTGTTAGCGTCAGCAGATAGGTCTTCGATAGACATTTTGTCCATATTTTTAGCTCTGCACTAATTTACTTTTTTTTAATATTTGTTTGTACCTTTTGTTATCTTGTTATCTGCTGTGTGTCCCATTCTGGAAGGATAGTTGGATTTGCTTAAAAAAATTGTCTGGAGGGATATCAGTTGATTTGAATATTGTAGAATATCGTGAGTTAGCTACTGTCAGTTTCTACTGGAGATGTAAGGCTGTTAGTAGTTAGTAGTTATATTCTAGTTTCCAAGATAATGTTTTTAATAACCTTTGTGAGAACTGTCATATAAGACTATAATCCTTGTATTGTTAGTCATTAAAAGTAATAACAACAACAAAAATTAAAGCGGTCCAAAAGCGACACTGACAGCACAATACAAATAATGATAAAATATTTTAACGAGAGGAACACATGATGACGGTAGATAATAGACTCGTCAAATGTTTTCAACAAAAGTTTAAAATCAAAAAGTAAACATTAACAAAATATAAACTGCAAACTATCTCCAAATGAATAGACAAAAAAAGGAAGTTTTGTTAGATTACACGAAGGCCAGACATACTGCAGAATAAAAAAAAAGAGAACAACAAAGTTATAGATAAAGGCAAATAAAACAAACAACAAGAAAATGAAAACAAAACAATATCGTTACAGTCTATTGTCATCGAAAACATAAAAACAAACAAAGAAACCAAGAGTCTTAATTCAACGCATATGAATATATGCACAGGTGGGCTCCATTTCACAGGGTGTAAAACTATTTAAGAAGTTATTAGTATTGTGGTTTCATAATTATGTAAACCAATTTTAGCATTAGATATAAACGAGCTGAATTAATTAATGATTTTTACCCTTTAGATATTTTATTTTATTTTTATTTAAGATACAATTATTCTCAATTAATTTAAAACTACTTTTGTTATTTAAAAATTGAACATGCTTTGAAGGCAAACGATCAGAAAAGAGGTTTCTCAGATTATCACTCTGACGCCTCTTTAGAAAATTAAAGCTACCAGAATATAGGGAACCTCTGGCTAAATTATCACCAGTATCTCTCTCTCTCTCTGGGTTACTTCATCTGGGCCTTTAATTTATAGCTTTAATAGCCAATATCTACAACTATAACTGCGTCTGTGAACTATGGCAATAACACCTGGTAGAAACTTGGACCAAAATCTTGAGATGACAATAGTTTTTATGAATTTCTACCAACAAGGCTGAGAAAAACGCTAGTACAACTTAAGATATAGTGACCATAAAACACACAATTTTATTATGGTTTTTGATATTTGATATCAATGGTGAACCTATATTAGGAATATTATATTTGAAACGAGTACTTGCTACATGTCCAACAAAAAAATATTTTTGTAATGTTTCCTTCACTTCATGAGTCAAATTGTCACTGCAGGAATGGCAAATGCTTTGACGCGGTTCACTCGGGGAAAATAGGGGCACCAGACGCTAGGGTTCCTAGAGCTTAAATCTGGAAGAAAAGGTCTGTGATAAAAATCGCGGGTCCTCTTCGAGGCCCAACCAGTGCCCAAAGGACTGGTACCACGGGAATCGGTGGCCCCACAGAGAGCCTATCCTCTCTGTGACCGGTTATTGGTGAGGTCCCCTTCGGGGGTACACGTGGTGGTTGTGGTTTAAGATCGATTTATGTAGGTATGGTGCAAGGTCGATCAAGTGTGCTGTTGCACTCTCAACAGACGGAGTTTGAATAGTCTCCAAACCCCTAAGCAAGAGGTTATAATGTGGATCTACGCTTGCCTTGGAAAGGCTTGCCATATTATATAAATTGCTACTCATTGTGACTGTATCACACACAAAAGTCGATTGGTGGCAATCGTAAGGTGTTGTTATACTACACAATGGGGGCGCTAGTCTACGCCTAAGTTTCACTAGGTGGTAAGACCACCGTGAGGTTAGGCCGACTAGGCAGGTACTCACGTTAATCTTGTTCCACAATTGCTCTTTTTTCTTTAATTTTTCTTCTTTACTAACTGACTCGTTATGTACTCAGTACTCAGTACAGTTTATTTTAAAACTGATTAAACTTAAAATTAGCTTTCTTGCTACTTGTCCTAGAAAGACACAGCACAGCTAATACGTCTGAAGTCGTTCGTCGGATATTTAGCACTTAGCACTTAGTGCTAGAATAACTGTAACTTATGGTGCAAGATCTCCATTGTATTAATTGATCCTTTTCCCTTTCCTGGATTTCAGGAATTGTATTTTACACAATAAATATTATGTGTGTTCCAGCTCTCAATATTTACGAGCCTAACTGTTTTCAAAGACTGTCAAATAATAGCTGACAGGAGTATCATTGGTTCATAAGATACTACGAGGGAAGTTTAAAAAGTTAGCTTTTAAGCTTTTAATCTTTTATCGTAGTAAATTTAGTCCTAGGACTTTTTAGAATTATAAAATAAACTTTTAATTTAACATGTTTTTCTTTAAGGCTGAGAACCTTAAACTGGCAGCACTGTTTTTTGTGACAGCTTATTTGACAGTTCTCAGTTGTTTTAAGGTCAGCTTGGTTTAGCGATTTGTGCATGCATAGACTCACGCCAGGACAACATAAATTGTTTTGAAAATAATGGTTTAATTCGACAAAATGTCCGTCCGTTCCTATAAGGAGCATAAGGACTTATTAAATTGGTTAAGCATATTCTTGTCCTATTCTTAGATTCTCACTTTGCTCCACTCCGTATATTATCACATCGACTTCCCTTCTACTCGTATGATCTAACGTTGTTTAATTCCGTAGCTGGAATTCTTTTACAGGCATCTAATAAGTGTAGTAAATTTAATCGTGAGCCTCTTACATCTTAATGCGCTCCATATCACACTGTGATTTAATTTTTCGAAGGCTTTTTAAGGTCTTTAAAGTACATATCTAGTGGTGTTAGTTCATTTCACAGATTGCTTGACGCTAATACGGAGACTGTTTATATGATCGATAGTGGACTTCTGGAGTCTAAATCTCTTCTTGCCTCAATGTTGGTGGCTCCCTGTCAGATTTTAATTTGGCGATTATTTGAGCACGACCAGATTTTCTAATAAGTTCAATTAGATCTTCTAATTAGTCGTCAGGTATAGGATGTGCGAAAAAGTAATTGGATTATTTTGGCGCTGTTATAAACGTCTACTCTTAAGAGTTCAGCTGGGGTATAAAATAAACCTAGTAATATATTGGTTTCTAGACTAATGATTGAGTAAGTGATCTCAAACACTGTGGGATAAACAAAAAATTTATCTGTATGATATTCATGTGGATCACATTTTCAGCTTCTCTTAGCGCTGTGCCCATTGGGACATTAAGTGCATTTTATGGTGCTCATGTTTGTCATCAGAACGATTAATTAAAAAAACTATGGATCGTTTTCAGGAGAAATATTTAGCAATCGAATAATTTCAAGAAATGGACCTTTTCACTGTGGCCACCTCGTGATTAATAAAGCCAGTTGGATGGATACTAAAATTCTTTTTCTCTTTTTTGTTTAAATTTAAAGTTCCCGGCCCGTATAAAATACACCTTTATTGACATGGGTACGTATGATCAATATTTAATACTTGTTTGAAACCTTTAACACTCATACGCACTCATGACCTCTTTCATGTCAGTGCAATATCTTTCACATTTTATTATTTTCTCTTCTTCCAGCCATTTTTAATTTGCAAATAATTTCAATAAATTTTCTATAATGTTTGTTATAATAACTCATAAATTTTAATCAATTTTCCAATCTTTTCTTTATGATTTTCCCAAAAGAACCGAAGAAGAAAAGAGAGAACGCAAAAGCGAACAATAAAAAAAATATCGTTAAACGTAAAATATATGAAAAATGCAACACTTTTCTAAATACTAACTTTTACAACACAAGCAAACGTTAAAAAACGAAAATAATATTCATTATTATTCATTGCCACAAATAAAGTAGAAAAAAAAAGTGTCAACGACAGCACTTTGCAACTTGAGAAGGTAAAAACTCATCTCTTACTCCTACAACTGCTACATTCGTTCTAGCCGCAACAAGAATTTATAAGAAAACTTAAATATATTTTTTTTGTTTTGTTTTTAAATGGTTATTACAAACACCCTGTAAGGGAGTTGTGTAGCTGTGTGTAGGAAATGACTGGCAGTAAATATCTCTATAGAACTTCTTGTACTTCTTGTTTTTCTTAAGCACCCCATAATATAAAATGCTGTAAATGAAGTAGAAAAGACATTTGCTGACTATATTGCATCAAGAAATAAGAAATAGTTTCACTAAATAAAAATTTTGCAAAAAAAAAATTAAAAGTCAGTATTATTGTTGTTAACAAAACCTTCGTAATAATCATAATGCCAACATAAATTAATGCAAAAGTTTGCTTGCAAGTCACCTCATCCCAAAATAGGCCAAGTTAACGAGGTACAAGTAATAGCACATTTCAAAACAACAACAACAAACTATTTTGAAAGCTACAGCTTCTGCAAAGTCATTCAGTTGGAACAACGAAGGCAAAGTTGTTGGTTGGTTTGTTTTTTATTTTTAGCAGTTTTAAACATAAAACACAAAAACTTTTGGCATTTAGATTTGATCGTAAAAATGCACTGTAGCGTTGCAGTTTGAGTGGCAATTTAATTTTAGTTGTTTTAACTGGAACGAATGAAGTGAAAGGTGGATTAAAACATGTTTTCAAATATTTTTGTTGACAAACAAGCGGTAAATTTTAACCATAGTTGTTGTATATGATTCTAAACATTTTTTATTTTCCAAAAAAAAAAAAAAAATAGACTACAGCTGTCAAAAATAAAGATAACCCGTGGTTCTAAGTCTCAGCCTCTTAAAGGTACAGAATTCCTATTCAACTGAATAACCAAATGATCGCTCATCACTTTGGAGATCCAATACCTTGGTACACATTTGTGACGACGCCTTAATTGGAACAGCCATAAGGTAGCAAAATTGGAGGGAATGAAGTTGAAATTTAACTGGCTTATTGGCAAAAACTTTAACCTTTGCCTTCCAACTTCTACTAAACAATTCCATGTTCATATCAATGTGCTGGATGTGTGGATATAACTTGTAAAGCACTACCTCAGCTTCAAATTTGCTAAAATAAAATTATGCGAATTTTTAACAAAGCAAAGAACGTTGAAATTCGAATATTCACAAAGATCTAAACGTGCCATTAGTTGAAGCAAAAATCGCCAAATAGGACATCCAATTTAGCCTAAAATACTAGAAGATAAGTGCCATGATAAACAGTTCTCGCTCAAATATTGTCTGATATTAGTCTTTGAGAGTGCTGAAATTTTATTTTGTTGCGCTTAATGCTCGTTGAATTGGCTATGGTTAGTACCAACGTACATCAGTTGCTGTGATGCTTAGAGCTACTATTCTATTTCCTTTATCTATGAATAATAAAGGGTGTTTTTTATAGAGGTATAGAACTTTAAGTTGCAATAAAACAACAATAGATTATTCGATTGACATGAATTTTATTTATCCGAAAGATAATCTTGTGGCATTACATTTTAAATATGATTTCTGGCATATGACCGCCACGGCTGACGCGGATATAGTCCAATCTGGACGTCCAATTTTCGATGACTTTTTCCAACATTTGTGGCCGTATATCGGCAATAACGCGGCGAATGTTGTCTTCCAAATGGTCAAGCGTTTGTGGCTTATCCGCATAGACCAATGACTTTACTTAGCCCCACAGAAAGTAGTCTAGCGGTGTTAAATCACAAGATCTTGGAGGCCAATTCACAGGTCCAAAACGTGAAATTAGGCGGTCTCTCAATAAATCTATTGTGGCACGAGCTGTGTGACATGTTGCGCCGTCTTGTTGAAACCACATCTCCGGGACATCATGGTTATTCAATTCAGGAATGAAAAAGTTAGTAATCATGGCTCTATACCGATCACCATTGACTGTAACGTTCTGGCCACCATCGATTTTGAAAAAGTACGGACCAATGATTCCACCAGCCCATAAAGCGCACCAAACATTCATTTTTTTGGATGTAACGGTGTTTCGACACAGACTTGAGGATTACCTTCACTCCAATTGCTGCAGTTTTGTTTGTTGACGTAGCCATTCAACCAGAAGTGCGCTTCATCGCTAAAGAAAATTCGCATATGAAAATCGGGAACAACGGTAATCTCGTTTTGGACCCATTCGACGAATCTACGCCTTACTTGATGATCGTTTGGCTTTAATTCTTGCACGAGTTGGATTTTGTAAGCACGCAAACCAAGATCCTTTCGCAAAATCTTCCATATAGCGGATGTACACAGACCCAATTCCTGTGCTCGATGGCGGATGGACTCATTCGGGTCTTCCTCAATGCTACGCTCTACAGCAGCAATAGCTTCTTCTGTACGCACCGTATGACGTCTCTGGAGATGCGAGTTATCAATAAGAGTAAACGTGGTGCGAAAACGTTCCATGGTTAATCGAATTAACTGCTCTATGGACGATTTTGTCGACGATAAAATGGACGTAGTGTGCGATACGTTTTCCGCACAGAACCATTTTTTTAAATAAAACTGCACTATTTTCAAGCGTTGTTCAGGCGTGAGTCTATTCATGATGAATTCCCAAACCAAATTGAGAATAAATCACTTGACAGCTGTTAAATCGGTCGCCATCTTGAAAAGTAATGCCAACTTAAAGTTCTATACCTCTATAAAAAACACCCTTTATAACACCTTACAATGAGTCACTATTGGTCTAACTATGGCGACGTATGTTTATCTAGTAACTAATTCGGGAATTAATTCCCAATGTTTTCCCAGTCAGACCTAGACTCAAATACTTTGCAGCATATGACTTTTTAATATTTTCACGCATATTTCATTTTCATTTAAGACTTTAATAAAAGCTTGCACTTAAAACAGTTGCTTGTTTTGAGCGTAACATTGACCTTTCCTTAACCCATTATAGTCGTCTGGGTATTTAAATACCCAAAAAAGTTAAAGTAGCAAATTCCTGCATTGGCCTGATAAGAGATAATGACTGCAAGTTGCTTTTTTATTTAATACTAGAGATTGATTAATGTGGGAAAAATTAAAAAAATAATTTTTAATTTTTAATTTTTACTTTTAGTATGAGAATTGGCAAAATTGCGTTTGTTTGTTTGTCAAAAATGATCAGAAAAAGGTTTCTCAAATTAAGGATAATGCGAAAAATGAAAAACGCCTGTACATTCTAAATAGCCTTAGGTGCCGCATTTGTAATGTGAAAAAATAAAAGCGATATGTCAACTCACTTGGCCGTCACACGCTAAAAAGTGAAAATGGGTATTTAAATACTCAACCGACCAAAATGAGTTATAAATTTACAATTTTCTATACATTGAAATAATTCTTTTTGGCATAAATAAATGTCGAATTTGTATTTTTTAAATTTATTGAAAACTAGAGGTTATTTAGACTTTGCAATTTTAGATTTATCTGGTGGGACACTTATATGATAATCCAAGAAGCATACTGCTGGGTGCAAATTCGCCTGGCACCTCAAACATCCGTACTCTGTATTGCCACCTCACTGCCGGCACTGACGACGTGCTGGGAGTTTTCCGATTAAATGATCGACGCGATCATATCTAGCTTCCATTTGTGCTCTGGAAATCATAATCATACCTCCATTTTGCAGATTAAACTTCTCATTATCATCTCGCATACTTCCACTTAAATGAAATTGAGACATTTAGGGTTTTTTCTCATATTCGCGACAAAGGCAATGCAGTTTCCATGCATTCACCAAAGCCGCATCAAAAGCGTTTGTAACGAAATGGCCAATACCACTTTTTGCACCGAACTCGAATGCGATAATTGTATATGACGTTATCGAAAAGGTCCACACCCCATGTATTTATTGTTCAAACTTGTAATTATGCTTTCGGGACCATTTTGGTTTCATTTCCTTATCAATTTTACGTCTCTTCTTAACAATCTTACAGTAGGTCACTGGCAAAATATCATTCTCTTTTTCAGCAGATAGTATATCTTCATTGCATCTACTAAAGAAGCGTTCTATTTCGTAAGTCCCAGCAATCTCGTGAGGTAGATTTTGGTCGTCGTTCAACACTTGTAAATTGTCATCCAACTTCTCCGTATCACTTATATTGTCGATGTTATCGGGTGGTAATACAACAACATCAGTTATATCTGATTCTCTTTCAAAATCGTCTTCCTCATTGGACCAGCTATGGAGAATTTCTTGTAATTCGGCAGTAGAACGAATTTTCTGACGAAGGTTCATTCATTCATTATTTATAATTTTTTGTATAAATTATGTTTTTATGCACTTGTGTTATTATCAAAAAAAACTCACCTGATTTCACCTGTTCACTTTGCTTTACTAAAATAAACTCCATGTAAAAATTCAACAAGAAGCAAACTGGGAATCCTCTTTTTAAAAACAAACTACTAAGCTACAGAGTTGAAAGTTAAAGACGGATAGGTATTTAAATACCCATATCCTATCTCAGGAATGGGGGGAGTTAAAGTTTTCCAAGCAACTTCTAGGAGCCTCCAGGTAAAATTCTGAAAGTTTCGTCAAAATCGTACGAGCCTATCTATGAGCCGTCCTTAATGGGTTTTAAAAATATATTTTTTTCTTCGTTAAAGTCTGTCTTGGTTTTTTCCGCAATTTATGATCTAAATGACTTTAAGCACTTAGAGCACATTCCATTACTTTATTCCCTTGTTAAGTTTGAAATGTAGATAGGTCCTTTTGGCCTTTGCGTTGAGTTTGTTGCCGTCTTTGCTGAGAATTTTTGTAGCATGTCGAAAATTTTAGTCATCTCTTATTACTGATGTTGTTTCAACAAAGCAGAAATATAATGGATCAAATATATTTTTGTTAAAATCCCAAAAAGGGAGATCTTAAAGACTGTTCTAACTGGAGGGGTATATATGTATTACCAACGGTTGCCAAAATAGTTGCAAAAATATAAAACTCAATGCGCATTATCATTGAACAGTGCGTTGAGTTCAATTCCAAACTGTATCTGCTATTTATAGATTTCGAAAAAGTGTTCGACTCAATTAACAGAGAATGTATTTGGTTATCAGTTCGAAGAAGAAATATACCTGAGAAATTAATTGCTTTGATTAAAGAAAGCTATAACCATGCCAGGTGCTTTGCCCTTCATAAGGGAAATCTTTCTGATCCGTTTATGGTGAAAAGCGGAGTGCGCCAGGGTTGCATATTGTCACCTCTTTTATTTCTAGTGGTTATGGAAGATGTTCTCAGTGATATTGAAAGTAAAAGACAGGGAATACAATGGCAAATCAACAATCGTTACCTTAACAACCTGGCTTACGCAGACGATATCTGCTTACTTTCACACAAACTTATTAATCTTAAGCAAACAACTACAAAACTTCAAGAACAGCTTCAATACACAGGTCTAAAAATAAATGCAGCCAAAACAAAAACACTAAGTATCGGTACAACAGCAGTTCCAATGACCATCAACAACCAAACATTTGACACAACTGACCAATTCTGCTATTTAGGATGTAGCCGCAACGATAAACAAGGCCAGGTAATCTTTTGGCATACTAGCCCCAATCTGGCAAAATAATAAAATAAATCAAACCACAACGCTGAGAATTTTCGTAGCAAGTGTTAAATCGGTGCTCCTTTATAGCTGTACAACCTGGAAGGTTACAAATGACATAACAAGACGAATTCAAACTTTTACTAACCGCTGTTTACGAAGAATATTACGAATCTTTTGGCCTAGAACCATAACAAATTCTGAGTTGCTAGTAAAGACAAACCAAATGGAAGTAGCAACCGAGATACGTAAACGAAAGTGGCAGTGGATAGGACATATTCTCCGTCGAGACGACAACATGGTATCTAAACAATCCCTTAGATGGAACTCATTTCAACAAGATGGTAGAGAAATTGGCAGGCCTCGCACAACATGGAGACGTTCAACGGAAGCCGAAATGAACCAACTGGATATATCTGGGAACGCACTTAGATCTATTGCTCAAAACCGGGTTAGATGGAGAACAGCTGTTATTGGCGCCCTATGCTCCAGTGGGAGTTAGAGGAATAAATATATAAAATATTTTTGACTGAAACCTGTAGGCCAGAGACTTTTAGACTTTATGTAAGCAAGCATTTCTTCAAGAGCCTAAACTGTCTCTTAGCTGAACCTAATTAACTTAAGAATGTTGCGTTTTTTTATGTTTGTGCCCGCAGAACTCAGTCATTTCTGAACCGATTTTAAATCTTTGCTTGCAAAGTGTTTTACACGGCACAATTGGTAGATTTTGCTTTGCAAATTCTTCTTCTCGTTTATGTTTTCCCTTTTTTTTTAGCAATAATAAATTTAGAAATCTGTCTGCAGAAACTCGTTGTCGTTTATGTTGTTTGAATTCCGATTTGACGTGATGTTTCGGTTTAGATGGGTGAAATGGAAAGTGGTGGGGCAGCTAAATCGGGCATGTATTCTTTGAGTAGGTCTCTTAAGCGCAATATTTCTTTACCGGCAGCTGCCAAATCACCTTGAAGGGAAAGTTCACGTTCACGCAGACGTTTAATGTCACGTTGTCAAGTCTGTAATATAATAATAATAATGTTAATAAAAGCAAAAATAAATGATCAAAAAATCACACATAAGTCAAAATCTAATAACTTACCACATTTTGTCTTAACAAATCCAACTTGTCACATTTTAGTCTGGTCACTTCCTGCCTCAGACTGTCAATCATACCATAGTTTCATTGCTGGGCGATGAACCCATCATACCCTGTGAACCATCCAAACACAAAGAGCAGGCCTTTGTGGTAGCCTCGGCTGAAGACATAGACTCTAAGCCAGTATCACTGTCAATATAGGCAGCACCGCCATCTAAATGACCCATCATTGGATCTAGATCTACACTGTTCAAGCTGGAATCATCACTAGTTTCAGACATAGTGGCGGCGGCATCTCCACAGTTTGTCGTTGTTGCTGCGTTGTTGGCATTATTTCCATTCTGTAAATCTTTGCTGTTGTTTGTTAGTGAACAGTGGCCATTGTTGTTGTTTGCTGTGCCGTTGTTTAAGGGACCGCGAGAGGTGATGTCGGGAGAGGATGAAGTAGATTCATTAGAAGATTTTGATTTCGAAGCAGTACGGCTACAAGTCTTTAAATTAAAAAGAAAATATATAAATTTACGTATATCCGTGTTTATGTATTATTTAAATTATTGTTTGAATTTGATTCCGCTAGTATTTGTAAAAACGAAAAGCCTTCAGATTTTATTAGAAAGGAAATGCTACAGATTGGTCCCATTTTAAAAGAAGTTCAGAATTTTAAAAATTAAAGGGTTTCCCCATACAACATACGTATTTCTTATGTGTATTATGAACCGTAAAGAGCACCCTTTTAAAATTTTAAAAAATTGCATATCACTATAGCTGCCAATAACAGAAATTAATAAAAAAATAAACTTAAATATTAAAGGGTGTCCCCATATGTGACGTCAATTTAAATATATGAACCATTTGAACCATTGTAGACAATCACTTGAAAATTGGACAGAATGTCCAATATTTATAATCACAAATTAAATATTTATAATTAGAAGTTAAAGGGTGTCCCAATAGTTTATGTAATTTGATGTATATTGCAAAACTTTTGAACCGTAACAGAGAGACGGTTGAAATTTAAAAGGAACCTGTATATCTAAGTCCTTTATAATATCAAGTATATAATTTAAATTTGGAAACTAAAGGGTGTCCCCATAATTGATATAATTTTATATTTCTAGCCCTATCTTTTGAATCGTTATTGACAAACACTTGAAAATTAGACAGAATCTCCACTACTATGTCCCGTATAATAACATTTATAAATATTTAAAATTATAAATGTAAATTGATGCATATGGCCAAACTTTTGAACCGTTTTAGACGGACATTTGAAATTTACAAAGAATCTGTCCTTTAAAATAAGTGTTTAATTTAAAATTTTACATTAAAGGGTGTCCCCTAGGTGATATTGTTTAACCTATAGGGCCATATCTTTGGAACCTTTCCTTTTCTTGCTGTGTCAGTAATAATATGTGTAAAACAATAAAGGGTGTCCTCATATCTGAGGTAATTGTCGTATATGGCTTTATCTTCTGAACCGTTATGGATTGACATTTGAATGTACAGAACGTATATTACTATGTCCGTTACAGCAACAACTATAAAAGTATTTGATTTGCGTACTATTTCTTACAGATTACTTCCTTTTAAATTTTTAGTTCAGAATTGATGCACATACATATATTTGTTTTGTAGTCGGTTTTTTTTTTGCAAGAATTATTAGCAATAAGTTGTGTCAAAGTTATGTCGGCATGTTAAATGGAATAGCAGACTAGCTCTATAGAGCACTAACAGTAGAGCACTGAAATTAGTGAATCTTAAAGTATCGTTTGACTTTGATATAAACTTGCTGCTTTCTGATATAATTTATAATCTTAACCTAACTCTAGGCCAATTTTCAATGAAACAAAAAAAAATAACACCTTGATTTTGTTTAAAACAATAGTAAATTTATGGACTTTTTTTTAAGTGAAATGACTTGAAAATCTAATTGAAACTTAGTAGAATTTTCCTAAGATTACTTTTTGCTTGAGAGGTTTAAATAAAATCAAAAAATCATTCTAAAACCATTCAAAAATCAAATAAATGGTTGACATTAAATTTAAATAAAAAACAGCTTGTTCTTGTACGACATAAAAAGTAAAAGAAAAGAGCAGAGAAAAAAAAACTTTCAGTTAGTAGATTTTTAATGGTCTTCAAAATTGCGGGAAGTTATAGTTTTTCTTTTGTGATAATAAAATTTTATGATTGGAACTGGAAAAATAGCTATGGATTTTAAGTGAAGAAGCTCAATGAGCTGACAAAATATTTATGCCTTTATATGAGTGTAATGTTTCTTTTATATTTATTTTAATAGCCTGCTTGTAGTCTTAGTTTTGAAGAACTTTTATCATATAACTTGCCTTAATGTTTCTATGTTGAAATGGGAGGAAGTTTTGAATACATTGAATTGGATTTTATTATTGTTTTTAGATTAAAATAAATTAATATATTTTAAAATAAATATATAAATCTAATATTAATAACATATTTAATAGCAATATTACAACTTTATAGAAGATTTACAACCTAACTGCTGAATATTAAGTTCTCATATAATTATCTTATCTCCATTTACTTCATAATAATATTGCTAATTTACAATTAAAATAATAAATTAATACAACTTTATGATAGCTTCTGTTTATTATATGAGAACTGTAATAAAAATATTTATGTCAGCACACATACCCCCACAAATTTCCAGATAAATAATAAAATATCTTATGGGTTTTTTATGTCCTTTAAAAAAAAAACATCCCTTTTCTTTTCCAAAACATATTAAGACCAAAAATAAAATAGGAAATCTATAAAATTTATGGAGTGTATGAGTAATAAAGGGTGTTTTTTATAGAGGTATAGAACTTTATGTTGCAATAAAACAGGGATGGATTATTCGATTGACATGAATTTTATGTATCCGAAAGATAATCTTGTAGCTTTACATTTTAAATATGATTTCTGGCATATGACCGCACGGCTGGCGCGGATGTAGTCCAATCTGGACGTCCAATTTTCGATGACTTTTTCCCACATTTGTGGCCGTATATCGGCAATAACACGGCGAATGTTATCTTCCAAATGGTCAAGCGTTGTGGCTTATCCGCATAGACCAATGACTTTACATAGCCCCACAGAAAGTAGTCTAACGTGAAATTAGGCGGTCACCAAACGTGTCTCTGAATAAATCTATTGTGGCACGAGCTGTGTGCTATGTTGCGCCGTCTTGTTGAAACCACATCTCCTGGACATCGTGGTCAATCAATTCAGGAATGCAAAAGTTAGTAATCATGGCTCTATACCGATCACCATAAAGCGCACCAAACAGTCAGTTTTTCTGCATGTAACGGTGCTTCGACATACTCTTGAGGATTACCTTCACTCCAAATGCGGCAGTTTTGTTTGTTGACGTAGCCATTCAACCGGAAGTGCGCTTCATCGCTAAACAAAATTCGCTTATGAAAATCGGGAACAACGGTAATCTCGTTTTGAGCACTATTTGCAAGCGTTGTTCAGGCGTGAGTCTATTCATGATGAATTGCCAAACCAAACTGAGAATAAATCACTTGACAGCTGTTAAATCGGTCGCCATCTTGAAATGTAATGCCAACTTAAAGTTCTATACCTCTGTAAAAAACACCCTTTAAAATAATGAGTGAATTAAAGAGCTGAAATGAACTAAGGAGCTGACTGAGCTAGTGAGCTAAAGTGAACTAATGAGCTAAACAGAACTAAGGAGCTGAACTGAACTAAGAATATGAACTGAATTAAGGAGTTAAAGTGAGCTAAGGATCTGAACTGAACTAAGGAGCTAAACTGAACTAAGGAGCTGATACGACATCAATCTGGTGATCCGTTCACTTAGGTCAGTAATCTGTAATCTCGTGTTGGGCCCTATTTGCAGTATTTGCAAGCGTTGTTCAGGCGTGAGTCTATTCATGATGAATTCCCAAAACCAAACTGAGAATAATTCACTTGACAGCTGTTAAATCGGTCGCCATCTTGAAAAGTTATGCCAACTTATAGTTCAATACCTCTATAAAAAACACCCTAAATAATGCCACAAATAAAAACTGCTAACATATTGCTTAGTCGTGTTATTCATTAAACCATCCAAAAAACTCTGCTACAAATTGCATGCTTCCGGTCAAGTTACAAACACATACTCACACATATATCTGTCCCCCTATAACTTTAGTAATGTGAGATTTAATATAAGCAATCCATAAGAATTAATCGTTTACTGCTTGTTTTACATTAATTTTGACAAGCTAATGCAGGGAAATAACTTTATGCTTTTGGAACAGTGAAGAAATATAATATACAAAGCGATAAAAATTTGTTGTTTTAAAAGCTAATTGAGATGCCTTTAGGTAATGTAATAAGAGCTTAACATAAAATCTCTCTCTCACATAGATACGTTGACGTGGCATAAATTCAGTTCGACCAACAAGAAAAATATATGATGCAATGACAAAGTAGTTCATGATCCTGCATATTCACAATCTATTTTTCTAACACATTTATTGGTAAAAAGGTTTTTTTATATAAAACTTGCACAAGCTTTATAGGACACTTGCTATCTCCGGTACGCTGCAATAGCGCTTAAACAAATACGCATTTGTAAGTAAAAGTATGACCACGTTTTTCCCAGATAAGCCTATATTAAATATAGAGGAGTGTACGGATTTTCTTAAATTAAGTCCAAAACGCTTGACTCAAGGACGAATTCATCAAGCGTTGAAATCTTAATTTTAAATCTTGTTAAGCTTTCTAGGGCTCGATTTTAAACCGATGAAGTCTTGCCTTAATCATTCTCAGCTTAACTTAAGTATGAATTTGAGCTTGATTTAAGCCTACGATAAGTTTAATCCAAGCATAAAAGGGATTGAGTCAATTCAGAAATACGCTTCTTTCAAGAATTAATTTTTTTTAAATTTAAGCTCATAGTAGTGCTTGATATAATCCAAAAATTAGTTTGATTTAAGAAAACCCGAGATTGAATCACTGCTCAATCAATTATATTTAGAATAAAATTTATTTAATTTATTCACGCAAAGGAAAGAAATGTTTGAGGCAACCATAATCTAAGAGTAACATATTATGGTTAAATTATATGGTTGCTGTCAAGTCATATTATTAAAAATTATAATGTTATGGGTTAATAAAACGATTATAAAGCGTGGTTTAATTTTAAGGGGCCGATGTTGAATTTGAATACAACACAAATTATTTAGGAAATTATTGTCATTTATTTTTATTTTGATAATATTGGTATGGTTCAATTATGTATGGAACAAAATATCGACCAAATCGGCATTCCGATGCTCTAAATTTTTGATGACGCTAAGGCATAATTAAAGTTCTATGCCATTATTGGTTCGAATTATCTCATCCTTTTCCTCTTGAATTTCTGCTGGCTTATCGACATACACCTTTTCTTTCAAATAACCCCAAAGAAAGAAGTCCAACGGTGGCAAATTACATGATCTTGGTGGCCAATTACCATTGCTACCACGTGAGATATCACAGCCATTGAATTTGTCGCGCAAAAGAGCCATTGTTTCGTTAGCTGTGTGGCAAGAGGCACCGTCCTGTTGAAACCACATATCGTCCACATCCATATCTTCCAATTCAGGCTACAAAAAGTTCGTTATCATCTCACAATAGCGAACACCATTCACAGTAACTGCCTGACCGGCCTTATTTTGAAAAAAATACGGCCTGATGATGCCGCTAGCCCATAAACCGCACCAAACAGTCACTCTCTGTGGGTGCATTGGTTTTTCGACAATCACTCTTGGATTATCATTCGAAAATGTGTCTCATCACTGAAGATGATTTTCTTTGAAAATAATCATCCAACGTTGCCATTTCTTGCCACTATTCGGACCATTGACGCCGTTTGGAATGATCAAGAGCCTTTAGTTCTTGAGTCAATTGCACCTTGTAAGCGTGTAAGTGCAAGTCTTTCTGCATAATGTTCGTCAACGACGAGAGTGAGAGGTGCAAATGTTGGGCACGACGACAAGTTGAGGTGGAAAGCTCGTCAGCCACACTATCGCGAACAGCAGCAATATTTTCTGCAGTACGAGCTGTACGAGCATGCACTGGTGTTTTCACATCTCTTACAGACCCGATTTGCTCAAAATTTTGCATGATTTTTCCGATTGTACGCACATTTGAACGATTAAATTGACCAAAAAAATCACGAGGTGCACGCTCATTTTCATAATAAGCCTGAATAACTTTAACGCGTTGCTCGATTGTGCATCTTTCCATGGTTCAAATTGAATTAGTCTGAAATTGAGAAATGTCAAATTAAATAGATAAATATATGGAACGATAGAACGTAAAAGTGTCCTCACTCAGCTTTTCTACTTTTGTGAAAATTGTTAAAGATCACTTTACTAAAGGTCGTTGCAGCAAAATTGATTTTCCTTCTTTATCATATATCTAGTTGCTTGTAGCATTTTAGGCTATACATTGTCTATCTAAAAGAAATTTAATAGCGTTAATACGATCTATAGACCTATTCGGACTAGACTAGAAAATGTAATTTTTTGTAATTGAATTTCTTAAGGGACTCTATGCAACAATAACAGTAAACATATGGAAATGTCTAGTATCGCAATATACTAGATTGATTCGAAAATGTCTAATGCTGTCTAATGCTTATAATCTTTGATTTTTCTGTAGAATATGTTGAGGTGCTCCTTTGGTCAAGTTCATAGATTTTGCACATCCTACCACTTGAATAAGGAAATGACACATTAATTTGTGCCGTAACTAGTTCCCGTGGTATTGTTATTATTAATGCAGGGGGAATAACGAAGCAGACCACTACTAAATAGGTCCCTTTTCGACCCCCTCCGTCCTCAATAACTATAGACAACCGACATAACTTGCGGAAATCTTACTCAATGATAAGTCTCGTGCTACAACCAGCCTTTAATCAAGACTCTAGTGATTTCAGAGTATCGACTGGGAATTATCGCCATTCTTTCTCATCACGGTGTCTTTAGTGATTGCTAGCATTTGTCTACGGCTTAGTTCCCCCATGGCATTCACATTTAACAAGCTTCTGATCGTGGTCCTAAGTCTTACGCTAGCCAGTGCTGGACATTCACACAATGTGCGCTACCGTCTCAGCGTCTTCCAGGCATAGTCTGCAAGTATCATCTTCTTCGATTTTCATCTTGGCTAGATGATATTTGAAGTTTCCATGACCTGTTATTAACGCAGTTATCCAGCTTAACGTACTTCTATTGTATCTAAGAACCTTGCTGGCTCTCCTGCCAAGGGGCTCTTTGAGCACCATTCGATCCTATCTACATGTAGTAGCCTCCCTCCACCTTTTCAGGTTTAGTGAGTTCAGCCATTGTAGGACTTTTGCTCGTATTAGGCCATTTCCCAGTGATACTCTGGGTTCTGGTCCACAGAAATTCTCAGCAGATCCCCTTTTTGCTAGTTGATCTGCTGTTTCATTCCCAGCAATGCCAATGTGTCCTTTAACCCACATCAATGTTACCTCGTTAACCGAGGAACATCTGTTAAGCTTAAAATACATTCCATCACTAGTTTGGAGTACACGTTCACCTGCTTCATGCGTTTTATAACCGATTGGTTGTCAAGTGTAATGAGAACCTTTCTTCCCTGCACTCGACATTCCAGCAGGTGATCCAACGCATGCAGCAGCCCAAACAGTTCCCGTGGTAACTATCATTATCATATCCGGCTCTTCTTTTAATATCTCGATTCTTATTCTCCTAGACAGAGCAAAACTTCTCTCTCTCACTCACTCAAAGAAAAAAGAGGGATACCTGGATGGATGATGCATGCATGTTTTTATGACGGTTTATATTAGTCACCGGTAACTAGTTAAAAAAATACTTCCAATTTCATAAATGCGTAGGACATTCTTAAGCAAAGAGCGTTTACATTCCACACCACACACCATGCCTGGGTAAAATAAAATCGATTTGTTGGGCAAGATCTCATGTTCCAAAGCTCTTCACTATCAATAGATTTTTGTCCTTTCCTTTTAACCTCATTATTAGGTATTTCAGTATATCTATTACATAAACTAAATTTTAGAAACCTTAACACCTAAATGTCTTACTAAAGAAACAAATGAAACATTTTTCAACAATTGATATATAAAATGTTACATAACGAAGTTCATCAGTTACTTAAATAAATTCATATAAAAACTTACACTTCCACTTATTTGAATATTAATATTGATTGTATTTGTACATGTAACAAAAATAGACAGACAAATGTAACAAATCATTCTATAAATGGCAACATTAGTTACTTACATTCTCAAAACTTGTTATCGTAGTGCAACTGTTTTGTATGTGACATCAATAAAATTGTCAGAGAACGTAATTTCAATTTGGATTTTAATACGATTAAATTTATCAATTTGAAAACAATTTTCCAAATATAAAAGTCAATAAAAACAAGACACACGGACGCAAAAAAAAGGTCATTTCCAAAAGTGTAAGCATGCAAAACAGTGGTAGGATTTGAAAAATTGGCGTTTAAAGAAAATATTTTAAAAGTTAGATTAACTAAATAGATTTCTTTTCTATAAAGATAAGTCGCTCAATGGCATTGCAAAGCAGGCATAATTAATGGCTTAACTTTCCTCTATTCACGATAAGTATTTGTATGCAAGTAGACACGCCCTTTTTCCCATTCTATACATATAATAAAGTAGTTACACATTTCCTGTCTGTCTTTCACTTTGTGTTCGCATCACGTAAAAACTAATGGATGGATTTTAAAAGAATCTTATGAGGAGGTACTCTAGTATCCTGGTTCCAATATAGGATACCTTTTTTCTACAAAAAAATTTTATTTCCTACAGAAAGTGGAGAAAAGGCTGTAAAAGTACACATTTTTTAGCGATTTAAAGGTACTGCATACCTTAAGGCTTCCTTTATTTTTTAAAGCGGAATATTTTAAATATGGTTACGCTACAGATGGCGCTGTTTTAACATAATGATAAAGTCTGAATTTGAAGCGGGATACTTTAAACACTGTTGCGCAACACATGGTGCTGTTTTCAAATAATGACGAAATATGAATTACTTACTGCCAAACAACCAATTAAATAAAATGTGAATTTGATTTATATTTTTACTTATGGAAAACGGGATATTTTATTTTTTATTATTAAAATATTTTAAACATCTTTTAAAGAGTTTTGCAATAATTTTATACTTTTATATAAATATAAAAATTTTATCCAGGGATGGGTACCTTTATATAAAGTAAATATGTAAGCGTCTTAAAATTTGGTGTGGATTACTTTCAAAGCAAAATCGAACAAAATATTGTAAGAACGCACACAAAGTGTGTGGGCACAGCTAGTCCAAAATATATTTAAATAAATATCTGCAAAATATTTTGAATCATCTTGGTTAAGTTTAAAAATCTATTCAAAGTGATGTGTTTACATATTGGTAATTAATTATTTATGGACGTCTCAGGCTTACCACGTTGACGTTAAACGAAGTGATTATTGATTGATCTAATGATTTCAAATATCTTGGAATGATTCTTAAACGAGCGACAACTTGGAATAATCATAATTCCTATACTACTAATAAGGCCTCACCCGTAGGTATATTGTCTTGTTGAATTTTAACACCTTGACTCCCGGGGTCTAAGGAGACACGAGTGGTTTACACGAGGCTTGAAGCTGCAAGATAAGAACCTTCGAGTCTACAAACGCTTGGTACTAAAGGAAGCCCACATAGTTTGCGCGTACAATCTCTGTGACCGTTTATTTGTCAGACTTTTGGGGGAGCTGTGGTTTGGACTAGATCGCAGGATGGGCGTTTTAATATAATGTGCTGTTACACTTTAATAGAGGTACCAATTGTGTTTTTAAGAGTTTAGATAGTGTGCAACTTCTAAGCAAGGGGTAAGAGCATGGCTGTGCCAGTCATTTTCTAAAAACCAAGCATTACGGGAAATTTATGTCTGCCAAAGGCTTTTTAGAAAATAGAGATCTACTGGTCTGACTCTACCGGTATAAGATAATAATAAAAATGAATAATGGACACGTTAAGGCGACCTACTTTTTCATCGATATGCATGTTGTTGCTTGTAATTTTTTGATAGCCTCTTTTGATAGCCTTCTTTAATTTGTTCTCAAAGTTGAAGTTTTAGAATGAACGATTGGTTTTCATTAACGTTCCTGAACTCATTGTTTGTGTCTATTGTGCCCTGATGTATATGATTCTGTGTTTTTTTTTCATATCAGCTTCAATTTTATTAGTCTTTCGACATTGATATACAAATTTCATTGAGGTTACAACGATGATATATAACCAATCGATTTTCACCATAGTAATATATTGCTCTGTTTGCCTATACATGAGCGAGATCAGATGAACAGTTTATTAATAAATTAACTTTTCTTGATAATCATTTTGTTTATGCGCCTTTGTATATGCTACAGTAGTGTAATTTTATATCGGTGGCTTCGTTTAAGTACACAAACAACAGAAACATAATAATCAGGTGTGTTATGAAAACCGGTCGATTTTAAAACTATCGTTTTTAAAGGGTCGATCGATTTAAAGAATTATTTTTGAACCCTTCACTTAATATTTGGGTTTGAAAAGTATACCAGAAGAAAAAAATCAAACAATAATATGGAATTTAGACAAAATGTATAAAAAAAATTAAGAATTAGTAAAAAATAACTTTTATACAAAACAACAAAATTGTTTTGAAATTGATTCGATTTGAAAATCGCTTTCTACCACATACCTGAATATAATATTAAATTTCTATATTTAGCTTTTTTCAATATTTCTTTTTCTATGCGCCTAAATATATGCTACAGAAATAAAATATTGGAAGTTGCAAAATAGATGTATTTTAAGTTAATTTCAAGTTAATTTTGTATATTTTTATTTATTAAAAAAATTATTTTTATTATAATGGCAGAAATGTTATTTTTACTGACAGCTTTATAACAGTTTCTTCGGTTTCTTTCGTTTAAGTAAGCTACAACTAATTAAATTTGTTTGATATCTTTTGCTCAACAAAACTTTCCCAATTATACGCTACAGAAATTTCTATGTTGATCAGTCTCTCTCTTTCTCCCTCTCTCTCTCTATTTAATTAAATTTTTCCTTATATACGCCTAAGTATATGCTACAGAAATTTTTATGTTGATCACTCTCTCTCTCTCTATTTAATTTCATTATATACATACGCCTAAGTATATACTACAGAAATTTAATTGATATAGACCACAGTTATATATAAGTATGTCTGTTTAGTTATAGATTTATTCTCTATTGAAGCCTGTTACTGTCTGTGTATTCGTATGCACTGAATTTGTGAATGATGATAGAATTGTTTTTATCACTTAAAAGTTTTAAGTTGGACATTTTTGTGTATTGACATTTCCATTGTAAAATTATGTCATTGTAAGTTATTTTGTCATTTCAATCATAATACTTTAAGTAAAAAATATGATAAATGTTTTTCATTATGATGATTCAAAATACAATTTAACAGCATTTGTTTTGTCAGAAAGAACAAAATATTATTTTAATGAAATCAATAACTGAATCAATTTAAAAGTTTAACTAAATAAATTCTGTAATTGGTGCAGTTTATATATGTTATATGTATATTGTGAATATTTTTTTAGTTTATTCCTTTTTTTTAGAAATTTTTGCAATAGCATATTTAACTATTATTATATATTATTAGTATATCTTTATGGTGAAGAATTGCTCGATTTCCAAGTACTTATGTTATTAATAAATAAAATTAGCTGACAGTGCCATCTCTCCAGCGACTAATCAGTTCCACCTGCAATAAGCCTTTTAAGGTCCTTGTGGCAGTTCTTCCAGCTCTTATAAAACCTACAAAAATCTGGAATGCCCTAAACTGATCCATGGTTAAACCTAAACTAGTGGCGTGTTTTTATATATATAACGAACCAGAGAACTTTCCTGTCCAACGATCCTGCCCAAATTATATTATTACTTAAAGTTGGATCCCTGCAATTCTCTCTACCTTTCTAAAAATTAACCTTTAAATGTTCCCATTGCTCCTTCAAGGAGCAAAGGATCTTTTTTGTGTTGTTTGTGATTTAGTTAATCATGGTATTTCGGATGAGCAAATGATTAGTCTATTGCATTCTAGTCTAATGACTGGGCTGTCATCTTAGACACCAGACTGGCTGTACATATTGCACGTTTTTATAGTGAACCACCTAGCATAAGTACAGGTTTTCACTTTCAGCCGCACCAATAAGGTGAATAGACACTGCGATGTTTGAGGATTTTCCGTTACCTTCACCTTGTTTATTCGTGAGAAAACACTTATTCGGCACCCAGCATCATAACTTAACCGCGATTACATTAAAGGCCCTTTTGAAAATAAATTCTTACTCTTTAAAGCCTTTAGCGATGACTGTCAGTCAACTTTTCGTCCCAAGTTACATACTTAGATACTAATCCTTTGCTTTCAAAACCGCTAGAATATCGGCCTGGAGCACACTACAGTCTGAAAACCTACACAACCTACGAATGTGTCTATGACCCATAAGTATACAATAATAGCTCCAATAACCATTTTTAGCTTTTCTGCTCTTATACCTTTCCCCTTAAGTAAGAATTGTCCTTCAACCTTTTCTAGCAGCCTTCAAAAAGTGGAAATATTCTTGGAAAAAAAATGAATATCTTCGCGAAGTTAAGCAGCAGAAGTTAAGAGCACTTCGCCCATTTTACGGTCAACACAATCGGCCTGGTGATAAAGCGATTCGGAATGTCGATTCGTCGTCATTCTTAACTTGTTAGCCTTTATTCTTTGTCTACGTGGAAAATTTTATGGAAGGATCTGGGCTTACGCGCCTATAAAAGCTCGTTCAAGAACTGAAGCCAAATGACTATCGTTTGCGTCGGTTTTTACTAATTGGCCTCATTTAAAACTGCTCGAAACTGAGCTTTGAGCTTATCAAAGAATATTGTTTAGTGATGAAGATCATTTCTGGATAAATGGTTACGCCGTCATGCCACATTGCCATAATTGGAGCAAAGACAATCCTCAAGCTGTTAACGAATCACCATTTCTTGATATAAAATTGGCTGTTAGTGCTGGTGGTCTTTCGAACTGAGCAAGGAGCTGCCGTTATAATGAATGGCGAGAGCTTTTTAGCCATGCTGACTGCATTTTTGTTTTTAAAAATTAATCAGCTAAAAATCAGCGACATCTTGTTCCAACAAGACGACGGAACTTGTCATACAGAGAACATAGCAATTGATTTATTGCAAAATCAATTTAATGACAACTTTATTTTCAGAAGAGGTCCTGTTCAATGGGCCCCTCGTTCAGGGCTTTGTTAAGTCAGTGGTTTATGCCGACAAACTAGCCATTTTTGAAATATTTATTGGAAAAAGTAGTCAAAAATTGCAGTAACCGAATGGTGCATGTAACCGTACCCTCGGCGGAATTACGTCGGAAAACATATTTAAAAAATAAATTCCATATAAAATTATTTAACAGATTATAATAAAAAAATTTTCTTTCAACAATATTTCTGTCTTGACTTATCATTTTAAGTTCTCATAGAGCTAAAAAAAACACCCGATACATTGATTCGAACATGTTGTCGCCAAACGTTTATTATCCTTGATTGTTCTTCTATAGTTAACTCACAGATCTTTGTACTTCCTACCATTTGAATAAGTGAATGCAACATTCGTGACTCTGAACCTTATATCTAGTTCTCATGATAACTGCCTTTTTCAACTTGGGATATTCTCGCAAATGCCATGTTGTGTAGGACTTTCTTAAGCAAAATGCGATTAAATTTCGTTCTCCATGTCTTATCAACACCTCGCCTAGGTCAAAAAAAATCGATTTGTTGATCGAGATCTCCTAGAATCAAGCTCTTCAGTAACTACTTATAAGGCTAAATAGAAAACAAACGATAGTTTTTAACCGACTTCAAAAAAGAAGAAGGTTATCAATTCGTCTGAATGTTTCTTTTTTTACATATATGCCCGTAGACCTCAGCCATTTGCAAACTGATTTTACAATTTTTTTCTTTGAAAGGTTAAGCCTTCAGTTTGGTCCCGTTTTAAAAACATTTCATTATATTAAAATTTTTAAAAAAGCAATTAATAGAAAAAAAAAAAAAAATTTAAATTTAAAGAGAGTCCCCATAGGTGATGTGATTTGACCTATATGGCCCGTTAAAGAAAAAACCTTGAAAATTTGACAGAGTGTCGGCTACTATGACCGTTACAATAAAATGTATAATTATTAAAAATTTTAAATTAAAGGGTGCTCTAATTGTTCATTTAATTTGATGTATATGGCCATACTTTTGAGCAGTTGTACACAGATCGCTTAAATTTACAAAGAACCTGTAGTGCTAAGTCAGCTATTACCAAAAAGTATAAAATTTGAATTTGGAACTAAAAGGGTGTCCCAATAGTTAATGTAATTCTATGTGTGTGGCCAAACTTTTGAACGGTTATAGACAGACAGCTGAAATTTGCAATTTATTGCAAAGTCTACTATAGCAAGTATACAATTTGAATTTATAAACTAAAGGGTGCCCCAATAAATTTTAATTTGATCTATATTTTGAACCGTTAAACACAAACGCTTGAAAATTAGGCAGAATGTCCACTATTCTCTGGTATAATCTCAAGTATAAATATTTGGAATTATAAATCAAAGGGTATCCCAATAGATCATGTAATTTGATAAATATGGCCAAACTTTTGATCCGTTATAGACATATAGTTGAAATTTACAAAGAATCTTTGTGGCCAAGTCTTCTATAACAACAGGTCTTTAATTTAAATTTCTAAATTATAGGGTGTCCCAATATGTGATGTTATTTGATCTATCTGACCCTATCTTTGAAACCGTTATAGAAAGAGGCTTGAATGGTGTTCACATAAAAGACGGATGCTGGAGAAAATAGCATAACTTTTAAACGGTAATAGGGAGAGGCTTGACATTCACATAGTCTTTACTTTTTTCCCTTTAATTTTGGCGCATCTTTTATTTGGTTTAAATCTACTTCATTTTTAGTTTAGAATTGCTGTCCTTCTATCTGTATTGAAGTCGGGTTTTTTTCTGCAATCAGAACCAGCTGATTAAAATCTAGTTTTCCAGCATCTGCCTAACTTTTCCTATCTTCTAACCAAAATATTTGACAAGAATTATTTTAAAAATTATTATTATTTAAAATAAACCATTTTGTAGCATTAAGTTTGGTTTAAGAAGTGTTTTAGTTATTAAGTAAAGGTAAAAGTGTTTTTGAAATAAATAAACTAAAACCTCAAATATGATTACTTAAACAAAAACCGCAATCTTCTTTATGAGCATTTAGACTCAGGTACCTAAGAAAGTTTTGGTTTTAAAGTGTAACAAATACTTAAAGTTGTTCAAAATTAAAGCAATCAAATAAATTTTCTATTCTCAAATTTTATTTTAAATATTTTAAAAATTATTTATTTCAACTCTATTTAATATCACACTTTAATTCCTTTGAATTTATTGACTTCATGCTTTAGATTTGCTGCCTGCCATATTGTCACTTCATATAACTTCATTATCATTAGTGACCATTATGATTTTCTTTTTGTTTCTAATCCTTTGTTCTACAACGTGCCTGACATTTTTTTGTTTGTTTTTGTTTTTGCTGCTCATGTTAACAATATGAAATAATAGTTCATAAACTTAAGGCCATCAAGCATAATGCTGCTAATGAGAATGATGAAAGTAGTGGTGATGGCGATGATGATGATGATGTTATACTCGTATGTGTTAGCAAGTGAGAAAGTGACTAACTAAATCAATGACTAACATCCTGTTTATGGATCAGTACACAAATCTAAATGAATGTGGAATTTATGTGAACAAAAGAGCTAAAGAAAAAAAAAATTAAATGAATGAATGAATAAAACTGTAGAGAAAGAGATAAAAAGAAGAGTGCAAAATGCATTATCACGCTTTGGACAAGCAAAAACATAAAACTAGACACATAAAATGCTTAAGGCTAAAAACACCAGCACAATGATTTAGTAACACAAAAATATGGAAACAACTAGCAATAGTTTTTTGTTAACACATATACACACACACGCACTCTCTCTCTCTCACACACAATAGCAATAAGTGTAAGCTTTTGAATGATTTTACAAAATTTTCATACGAACAGCAAATCAATGAGCAACAAAAAAACTATTCCGTTGTAAGTTTTTTTTTTTGTTTGAACACAAAAAAAAAACATAAACTTTTCCTTGTTAACCATATTGTTGTTAGTGTTATTTTCTGCTGCTGGCAATATATAATATCTGCTTACTTGCCTGGTCATTCGTCAGTCATCACTGGCATTCAATGGTAACATGATTTATTTGGGTCACTTGGGTATTTTGATATCACTGGTATAAGTTCCAGACTTTCTTTCTTTTTTTTTCTTCCTTTTCTTCCACTTAGCATCACACTAATACTTATACAGACAACAGCAACAAAAACCACAAGTCTTATGGGCTTTTACACTAACACCAAAAACAAACGGCAATACACAATACATTTTTTGTTACAAACGCACATTAATTTATATCTAAACTAAGAAATGGCTGGATAACAGTCGCAATATGTAGCCAGTTCTGGCACATTGCATCCCCTGAGAGCTATTCAAAATAAAAAAAAAATATATGTAGCTGTTATACTTTAAGTCCTGCCCTAAAGGGGATATTGTCTTGGCGACTGCTAATACCTGGTCGCTAAGTCGTCCGTGGTATATGGGAGAGAGTAGAAGATAAGGACCTTCGAGATCTAACCAGTGTTCAAACGACTGTAGCCTTTATACTATATTGTTGGTGCGGCGCTTAGGGGAATAAAGTGGTGGCTATGGTTGGGACCTACAATGCAGGAATGGCGATTTAGTCTAAGCAAAACGTATGAATATTATTCTATTAGCCAAATTCTAAAATTGCTACTTGTAGTGTCGTTATGCTCAACTGAGGTATTGGTAGGAGCATAATATTCACCCAGTGATAGAACCATTGTGGAGTAAAGGCCTACACGGCCAGTTGCTGATGTGTTATTTTATTCAATACACTTAGGTCACCGTCTTTGAACTTTTTTATTCCTTGCAAACATTTTAATTTTTAAAGCCTCAAAATTGTCATTTAATTCAATCATTATCCCTACGATTGACACAAATCTCCTTGCTGGTAGGGTCCAAATCTTCAAATTTTAGAGTTAAATCTAGAGATTGTCACGGATGCGGTAGCAGGTCATAGCCCAAATCATGCATTTCTTTTCAGTGACCTGTGGACACTGTGTGTATTTTCACATCAATGTCGAGTTAATATTAAATTTATCTAAAAGCTCTTAATACCCTTTTCAGGATAATTGATGCGAATGAGAAAGATTGCACTAAAAAAACCTGTGATCATGACTTTGTTAGCCAAGAGACCTTATCTTTATTTGGTAAGCATTCACCTGAAGAAACTACTTTTTGCTTTTTGATCTTTCTTCTTGTGTGTATTGTGATGGATCCATGTTTAATCAACAGTATCAAAACGACGCAAAAACCCCTTCAGATTACGCCTGAACATCACAAAGAACTACTATAAAGTCATCTCATAGATGCGCTTATGACCAAGTGTGATCAATAGCGGCATCGCGCGTCCTAATAGCTTTTTCGTATCCAAATATTCATGCAAAATGTGATGTATCCACTCGGCTTTAATGTCTATATCAACCATTGCAAGCACTATCATTTATTTCTGGCCTAATGACATCTTTTGGGCGACCTGAAAATTTGGGCTTTTTGTGCTGGTACGACCACAACAGAAATCACTAAACCATTTTCCAGTTCAGTTCCAGTTTAGTTCTAGTTCAATTTTAGTTCAGTTCTAGTTCAGTTCTAGTTCAGTTCTAGTTCAGTTCTAGTTCAGTTCTAGTTCAGTTCTAGTTCAGTTCTAGTTCAGTTCTAGTTCAGTTTTAGTTCAGTTCTAGTTCAGTTCTAGTTCAGTTCTAGTTCAGTTCTAGTTCAGTTCTAGTTCAGTTCTAGTTCAGTTCTAGTTCAGTTCTAGTTCAGTTCTAGTTCAGTTCTAGTTCAGTTCTAGTTCAGTTCTAGTTCAGTTCTAGTTCAGTTCTAGTTCAGTTCTAGTTCAGTTCTAGTTCAGTTCTCGTTCAGTTCTAGTTCAGTTCTAGTTCAGTTCTAGTTCAGTTCTAGTTCAGTTCTAGTTCAGTTCCAATTCAGTTCTAGTTCAGATATAGTTCAGTTTTAGTTCAGTTTTAGTTCAGTTTTAGTTTAGTTTTAGTTCAGTTCTAGTTCAGTTGTAGTTCAGTTCTAGTTCAGTTTTAGTTAAGTTCTAGATCAGTTCTAGTTCAGTTCTAGTTCAGTTTTAGTTCAGTTCTAGTTCAGTTCTAGTTCAGTTCTAGTTCAGTTCTAGTTCAGTTCTAGTTCAGTTCTAGTTCAGTTCTAGTTCAGTTCTAGTTCTAGTTCTAGTTCAGTCCTAGTTCAGTTCTAGTTCAGTTCTAGTTCAGTTCTAGTTCAGTTCTAGTTCAGTTCTAGTTCAGTTCTAGTTCAGTTCTAGTTCAGTTCTAGTTCAGTTCTAGTTCAGTTCTAGTTCAGTTCTAGTTCAGTTCTAGTTCAGTTCTAGTTCAGTTCTAGTTCAGTTCTCGTTCAGTTCTAGTTCAGTTCTAGTTCAGTTCTAGTTCAGTTCTAGTTCAGTTCTAGTTCAGTTCTAGTTCAGTTCTAGTTCAGTTCCAATTCAGTTCTAGTTCAGATATAGTTCAGTTTTAGTTCAGTTTTAGTTCAGTTTTAGTTTAGTTTTAGTTCAGTTCTAGTTCAGTTGTAGTTCAGTTCTAGTTCAGTTTTAGTTAAGTTCTAGATCAGTTCTAGTTCAGTTCTAGTTCAGTTTTAGTTCAGTTCTAGTTCAGTTCTAGTTCAGTTCTAGTTCAGTTCTAGTTCAGTTCTAGTTCAGTTCTAGTTCAGTTCTAGTTCTAGTTCAGTTCTAGTTCAGTCCTAGTTCAGTTCTAGTTCAGTTCTAGTTCAGTTCTAGTTCAGTTCTAGTTCAGTTCTAGTTCAGTTCTAGTTCAGTTCTAGTTCAGTTCTAGTTCAGTTCTAGTTCAGTTCTAGTTCTGTTCTAGTTCAGTTCTAGTTCAGTTCTAGTTCAGTTCTAGTTCAGTTCTAGTTCAGTTCTAGTTCAGTTCTAGTTCAGTTCTAGTTCAGTTCTAGTTCAGTTCTAGTTCAGTTCCAGTTCAGTTCTAGTTCAGTTCTAGTTCAGTTCTAGTTCAGTTCTAGTTCAGTTCTAGTTCAGTTCCAATTCAGTTCTAGTTCAGATATAGTTCAGTTTTAGTTCAGTTCTAGTTCAGGTCTAGTTCAGTTCTACCTCAATTCCAGGTTAGTTCTAGTTGAATTATAGTTCAGTTCTAATTCAGTTTAGTTCAAGCCTATTTCTGGCTCTGATGTTTCTCAGTTGTAGCTTTGATTTAGAGCAGCAAAACTTGAGTTCTCAAGCAGTTAGCGATAAAATTTTCGATAATTTTTTTAACATCGATAAAAAGCAATAAAGCAGAAGAAGATAAGAAGAAACACTTATTTTCATATGACATCTAATTCGAACAAAAATTAAGGTGTACTAAAACAACCGACATTTTAAAATGAATATTTTTTATGTGTGTTGCTGTCTGAACAGTTGTACATGTGTCAGAGTCAAATCAGTTTGATTTCAGTTTTTGTACTTTGCCATTTTATTGTTTAGTTAGTTGTTTGTTTAGTTTTAATGGATGTTGTTGTGTTTGTGTTTATGTTTGTGTTTGTCTTTTTATTTTGTTGCTTGCTGTATTTGTAGTTGTTTTATAGTAAGTTTTGTTAGGATATGTCTGAAAAGCTTACGCAAATTGTTTGTTCACATTACACTCACTCACTCAGTCAGTCAGTCAGTCTGTAACTTACACATTAATTTAAACACATACGCACACATATACACAGTTTCATAGTTAGACATGCTGACACTTAAAACACATACAAACTTAAATGTGTGTCTGTACTTCTGTACTTAATTTGAGCTTTACCCATACATATGCAGCGACATATTTATTTCCAAAGAGGCAATTTTTGTTTTTATTTTTCAACCCAACAATTCTACAAATGTTGAGATGTCAGCTTCAATGATTTATGTTTCACCATTAAAGCTGATGGGTGTTGGTAGTTTTCATTTTCAGTTTTGTAGTTTCTTTGCAAAATATTTGTTCCGGTCTTGATTCTGCTTTTGTTTGTTCTCAACTTTTTCTAACTGTTTGAACGTGTTTAGAAGTGGGTGTTTTTATTTTTTTTATTTTTAACTAAAAGCGTACTGCTTTAAAGGTTTAAGGCTCTATTTTCCTTTAGTTAGCCTGACGTTGTTTTGTTGTATGATTTTTTTTTTTTTTTGAGGATTCTGCCTAACTGGCCAAGATTTGTGTACAAATTCATAATCATGGTTAAGTCAAAGTAAGTATGTAGATTCTTTGTTGCCTGGTTTACATTTGATTAGTTTAATAAAGTAACTAACAGATCCCTAATTTAATTTTGTGTTATTACAAGGACATTTGTATAAGATTTATAGCTTATTTTAAACCATGAGTTTGCTTTGCTACAAGCCTGCACAGAAAATTACTTGTCAGAAATATAATAAGGAAGAACTGAAAAAGGAACTAAAACCAAAATGATTGGCATTTGTTTTTATTAATGAAATAGCTAGTTTTTGATTAATTTTGATTTTATGCAAAGTTTCAGATTTAAAATAAATAGATTTTTCGATTAAGTTCTGTTTAAGTAAAACGAATTATTAATATATTTTTCGTTTATAAGATAAATTTCTTTACTTTTCTTTCAATAACTTTTGCTTTAATAGCAAATGCGCGATCGTAAAGAAGAGTATTGATTATATTTGATTTTACAGGAAATTTTCGAACATTAGTAAGAATTTGTGTTTTTAAATAATTTATTATTTATTAAATTTTACAAGACAATTTTTTTTCCCAATTTAACTAAAATGTAATTTACAAAGGGTGTTTTTTATAGAGGTATAGAACTTTAAGTTGGCATTACTTTTCAACATGGCGACCGATTTAACAGTTGTCAAGTGATTTATTCTCAGATTGGTTTGGCAATTCATCATGAATAGACTCACGCCTGAACAACGCTTGCAAATAGTGCGAGAACGAGATTACCGTTGTTCCCAATTTTCATAAGCGAATTTTGTTTAGCGATGAAGCGCACTTCTGGTGGAATGGCTACGTCAACAAAAAAAACTGCCGCATTTGGAGTGAAGGTAATCCTCAAGTGTATGTCGAAACACTGTTACATCCAGAAAAACTGACTGTTTGGTGAGCTTTATGGGCTGGTGGAATCTTTGGTCCGTACTTTCTCAGAAACGATGGTGGCAGAACATTACAGTCAATGGTGATCGGTATAGAGCCATGGTTACAAACTTAATCATTCCTGAGTTGAATAACCATGATGTCCAGGAGATGTGGTTTCAACAAGACGGCGCAACATGTCACACAGCTCTTACCACAATAGACTTATTGAAAGACACGTTTGGTGACCGCCTAATTTCACGTTTTGAACCTGTGAATTGGCCTCCAAGATCTTGTGATTTAACACCGCTAGACTACTTTCTGTGGTGCTATGTAAAGTCATTGGTCTATGGGGATAAGCCACAAACGCTTGACCATTTGGAAGACAACATTCGACGTGTTATTGCCGATATACGGCCACAAATGTTGGAAAAAGTCATCGAAAATTGGACGTCCAGATTAGACTACATCCGCGTCAGCCGTGGCGGTCATATGCCAGAAATCATATTTAAAATGTAAAGCCACAAGATTATCTTTCGGATAAATAAAATTCATGTCAATCGAATAATCCATCGTTGTTTTATTGCAACTTAAAGTTCTATACCTCTATAAAAAACACCCTTTATTATCCTTATCCACATTATTTCCGAAAAAAGTTAAGCGTTAGTTCCTAGTAAGAATGAGATATTAGTCAAAAACTGATGACACCTTTTTTGAAGGGCCCACTGACTATCAGTATCATTCAACGCCCATAAATAAAAATTTGTCGCTAAACTGAGTATAGGGTTCTACCCCCTTTGGGAGTAGAAGCAAACCTATTCAGCCAAGTCCGTGTATTTTTTTCACCGTTGCACTGTGTTATTAGTTAATTGAAAAATTCAATAATTTTATAGTAAACTATCATTGCTCGCCAAGAGATATTTTTGAGATATTTTTACGGAAGAAAGTATCCAATATTTGAACCAACCAACCTTTTCACAAAGTTTTATTTAAATCTTCCAGTAGTTTTTACGTGATACGGACAAAGACATATAGACGGACAGACAAACAGACAAAAATTCTAAAAATTGAATATTAATATTATACATCGTTTTAACTTAAGCTTGATTTAAAATTTCATCTGTATGTAGAACAAATAGTTCGACTAATAAAACTATCAAATATTTAATATTAATATTATATTGAATATTATTAATATGGATAATAATTTCGAACATTTTTTATTTTTTTTTTTAGAAAATTTTCGAAAATTTTCGAAAATTTTATCAAAATATATCGTCGCGTTTATTCTTAAACCACGTAAGCGCCAAGAAGTCGTTTTTCAGAAAACGAAAAAAACTTAATAACTTCTTTAATACGGGTTTCAAAATAATTTTTTTTTTGCAAAACATGGCTGTGCGACCCTCTGAAGGGTATACAAACTTTTTTTTTAATTTGTTACTTACAATTAATTATAGCCAAATCTGTCGCTTACGTGGTTTTGGCAAAAACAGCAAATTGCAAATTTCTGTGTGTAAATAAACATTTATTTTTGTATTTATCAAAAAAAAACTTTTAACTTTACTAAAAATGCTCCACTGCAACTTTCATGATTTTTTTAATCTTAAATACAAAAAACTTAGAGACTAACATTTCCAACTTGAAATATAAGAACCATTATATTTTGCATGCAAATGTCATTTGTATGGCGCTTACGAGGTTTTGAAAATGGATTTATTTTTTTTTCATACAAACTTGTTAAGATGAGGATGTAGTCTGGTGGCAAATGTTATTTACTACCATAAAAACCAAAAAAGTCAATTTCGAAAAAATGTCGCTTACGTGGTTTAAGAAGAAACGCGACGATATCTTTAACATTTGATTTAAACAAATATTCGAATATTTTCCATTTCGTTGAAAACTTTCGATAATTATATTAAAGTTTATAGAAAATTGTCTAGAATCTTTTGGATAACTTTCGATATATTAGAAACTAGCTGTGCCCAAAAACGTTGTGTGCGTTATGACAATATTTTGTTCGATTTTGCTTTGAAATTAATTCACACCAAATTTTAGGACTTACGTATTTACTTTATATAAGGTACCCATCCCTGGATAAAATTCTCAAATTTATATATAATTCTAAAATTCTAAAAATTATTGTAAAGCTATGTAAAGGAAGACAGGAAATGAGTTACTCATTATTTTAGAACAGCGCCATCTTTTGCGCAACATTGCTTAAAATATTCTGCTTTCAAAAATAAAAGATGCCTTAAAGTATGCAGCACCTTTAAATCGGTACAAGAAAATCGGCGTACTTTCACTGCTTTTTTCACTTTCTCTTGGAAATAAGATAAAAAGCAGGGATCGCAAATAATGATTATCCATCGCATTTCAAAAGAAAAAAATCATTATGTTAGGGATATGCTACATGTACAAGGAGTACACCATTGCAATCGTCTTTAAGGGGACTGTCCGTTCCGCCAATGATTTTTATTTTTTAAGTTTTATTGAAAAAAATCAAAAATAAAAATTATTTTTTGAGTTCTATTTATTCCTCAGACATCAATGATTACTTGTTGAGTTTTATTTTTCGCTTGGAAAATAAAAATTATTCTCCGAGTTTTATTTTCTGCTCAGAGAATAATAATTATTGTCTGAGTTTTATTCTTTGCTCGCCATTCAATGATTGATGTTTAAGTTTTATTTTCTGATTGAAGAATAAAAATTACTTTCTGAGTTTTATATTTTACTTAGAAAATAAGGATTATTTTCCAAGTTTTATATTTCGCTTAGAAAATAAAAATTATTTCTTGAGTTTTATTTTTTACTTAAAAATTAAAATTATTTCTTTTGTTAATTTGGACATATGTAAGTATATAAATAGTACTTTTTGAAACCTTTTAATTAAAAAACATAGAAATTAGTTTAGTTGGCATTCTGTTGATATAGTAAAAGTATCAAACTAGTGTTTGGTACTTTTTCTTCATTTCAATATTTGGGGGATAAAACGTGTACTTTGGTACTTTTTTGGAACTTTTTTACTGAAACACATTGAAATAATATTAGTATCGTTATTTGAGATAGGGTTTCAGTGAGATATGTGTTTCAGTCAAAAAGTTCCAAAAAGTACTATTTATATACATACATATGTCCAAATTAACAAGAGAAAGAAATAATTTTTATTTTTAAGTAAAAAACAAAACTCAAGAAATAATTTTTATTTTCTAAGCGAAATATAAAACTCAGAAAGTAATTTTTATTCTTCAATCAGAAAATAAAACTCAGAGAGTAATTTTTATTCTTCAATCAGAAAATAAAACTTAAACATCAATCATTAAATGGCGAGCAAAGAATAAAACTCAGGCAATAATTTTTGTTCTCTGAGCAGAAAATAAAACTTAGAGATTAATTTTTATTCCCAAAGCAGAAAATAAAACTTAATACATAATCGTTATGTTCTAAGCATTAAATAAAGCTCAGAGAATAATTATTATTCTTTGAGTAGAAAACAAAAATCAAGAAACAATCATTAAAACCCAATTTTTAAAATAAAACTCATAATCTTAACAATCTCTGATAAAAAGTATCATATATTGGAACCAGGATACTAAGGTACCTCCTCACAAAATGTTGCTAAAGTCAATCCAGTAGTATTTACGTTTTAGTATATGTCTATAGATTTTTACGATTTTCAACAATTTTTGATAATTTTTAAAATTTTATAATACATTTTTGGTAATTTTTGATTTCATAGACAATTTTCGATGACTTCTACTAATATTTTGGAAAATTTTCGTTTACATTCGATTTAAAAAAAAAATCGAATTTTTTAGATTTTGATGCAATTTTTGCGATATGCTGCGATTTCATAGAAAGTTTTTTTTTACTTTGATTTAGTAGAAAATATTGTTTAATTAAAAATTAAATTTGAGAGACTTTGCGATCTGTTTTTTTTTATAGAAAATCAGTGATGGTTTTCTGGTTTTTTCAAGTCGTTCAATTTTAATATTTAAAAAGCTTAGAGACATTTCCTTTCTCTACTGTTTAATATCATTTTTTTTTTTAATTTTGATTCTATAGAAAGTTGTTACCAGCGTTGGGATATGTGGTACGATTGTACAAAATTTGATACAATCGACACATCAGTGGTACACTGGTACACCTAATGCTTTTTTGGTACAATTTCATATAAAATTTATTCAATGAATTTTTTTATTTAATCAAACAACAATTCATTTCTAACCTGTCCACATTTTTTATTATTTACTCTGCTAAACCTATTATGTATAAGTGATATGTAATTTGGTTACGTTTTTGCATGGCCTTAATTAGTTTTCGGCTGATATATTTTTTCATTCTTTCTGGTGAGAAATCGTAAAGTCTTTTTGTTTTTCCAAATAGCTCCAGTCATACTTAATCGGACGAAGATCCGGTGACTTTAATGAAGTTTCAATCACTTGATTTCACATGGACGTAGCAAAGGAGTATCTGAATTTAAGCTTTAAAGCTAGGGATCATTCACTTACCAGTGGTAAGTGAATGATGGCAGAAGAAAAACCTTGTAGTACAAAGCGCAAATTCAGTTATGATTCCACGTCATTATAACTGAGTTTGCGCTTTGTATATACTGAAATTGATATTAGTGAAATAATAAAGTTGAAGAAGAAAATTACGATAGTGATGATAGCTTCGCTGATAGGAATTACATTCCTTCAAAAATTTATGAAGCTGAATTCGAAAAATAAATGGAGGAATGCTAAAAGGAAAATCCAGAACTTCACATAAATAAAAGACGGCCAAATAATATGGACTCAGAAAAAGCACCAACAGAAAAAACGACAGTTTGGAAGCAAAGTCAATCTTAGGAAAGAATGGGTACATCAGCAAGGGACTAATTGTGCCGCTAGGAATGTTGTATATATTCGTCCTGGTAATGGAAAAATATGTTTGAATAATAAGCCTTAGGTTTTTTAATTAACTCAAAAATTTATGTTTGACTTTGTCCATCAAATACAGTCAAGGATGACATCGAACCGATAGGACATCTATAATTTTCTGACTGAAGAAATACTTATCATAATTTTAGATCACACCAAAATTAATCAACCAAGAAATAAGTGCAAATCTCATAATGAAACGATATCCAATGTGACTATGAAGGAATTGAAGGCCTTGTTGGGGCTGCTGTTGAAATTATATATAAAAGATGCGATCATTGTTGAGCAAACACATTACAACAAGAGAAGGGAAAAATACAGTACTGTTATTTTCGCCATTATTCAAAAAAAAAAGAACGACTACTACTTATTGCTGCATTTGTAAAACAACTGCTATTTGTGGAGAACAAATAAAAAAAAACATAAAAATAAAAAATAAATTTTTTTAAATTGTATGAGCAACGACAACTGATTAGTGTAAATATATTAAAAAATACTTTATTTTTATAACAAATGAAATAAAATAAATACATGAATTTTATTAAAATAAATAAATTGAAAATTTTCTAACTTGCAAAACTTTATTAATCGAAAGGTATTATGTACGTAAAACTTACGTATCGTTAGTATAAACGTCGTAAAAATTATCGTTATGATTCTAGGGTTAAAAACATCAAAACTATTGCATTTTTCCAAAGAGATCGGAAAAAGAATACTGCTGTAAAAAAGCTATATACATATATTCCCAATTAATGCTGAAAGTATTAAATGAACCCTAGTCCATATGTGGACTTTATCGACCAAAGCCTAAAAATTCAATTTTTGGGATTTTTGGTTTTTAATTTTGGGAATTGCAATTGGATTTCCTTTAAAATTTGTATACACTTTGGTTTTCTTTGACTAATATCCATAGAAAAGAAATTCAAGGAATCAGGGTCAATTATCATTACTTTAAAATACCCTAGTATTAAAGTTTTAATTAGCATCTTTTAATATCTAGCTACTGTATGTGTCTGGCTTGTTTTTTCTAAATGTCAAATGTTGGTACAATTGATGCTGATGTGGTACAATTTTATCACTGGGACGGTACAATTTAAACATTTTCAGATCCCAACAATCGTTGTTATTGTTATTTTGTTGTAAATTCTTTGCCTAATTACCATAAATAAAATTTTATGTTTAAAAAGCCAACTTCCCATTAAACCTATGAAACAGTCATTATTCGAAATGAATATTAATTAATTTTAATTAGTTTATATTCACGTCACTTATAGGCGAAACCAAGTTAAATAATTCCACTTCACTTGGTATTGTTTTTCAAAACAATAAAAGTTTAAGTTTAATTTTATTATATTTTTTTTGTTTGTGCATCAGCAAACCAAATTACAATTTCGTAAAAACGAAAAGTTTAGTTTCTAATTTTATTTAGATCAGAGCTGAATAAAAACTTTTTATTGTTAAATCAATAAAAGTCATTAATTCCATTTTCAATTCAACCAACTTTGACCTCATTTAGAGATTTACGAATCTATTGCTTTTTGAACAAAAAAAAAAAAAAAAAATTATTAGATTTTTTCCCAATATTTTCACCTCTCATTTGTAATGTCATTTTACACAGCAGAGAAATCGCCACAACAATACATTACAGCTCAAGAGGACATAAATAACTACAACGAAAGAAAGATATTCAAGTTAGAAAGGAAATAAAGCTAAAGGAAAAAAAATTATTACGATTTTTAAAAATTCTTTGCTCGTTTAGCCATCTAACATGAAAACAGAACTGGTATAAAACACCTTTTTTTGCCTATAAAATGTTTTTAGTCATTGCTTTTTCTCTAGTCCTTTCGTCGATTTTGTTGTTTTTTGTGGCGCAACCATGATATGCTTGTTCCCCTTTTTACATTCAAGAATTTCTTGGCTGGTTAGCATTTTACAATTGTCATTCTAGGTGAAATTTCTTCTGGTTTGTTTGTATTGGGGTACCCAAGAGGACATTTGAAAAAAAAAAAAAAATTTGAAAAAGGAACACAAGACTAGATTTCACCGTAATGTATTTTATCGAGATCATTTTTTTTCTCATTTGAATATTTAGTGAACTACAATAATTTATAAGAAAAGTGAAGTCGAAAAAAAGCGAAGGCAAATAATTTTGTTACGAGCGTACGAGAATTAAAGAAAAACGACGAGTTATTTACAATGAAGGAAAAAATGAATGACTGCTTACAAACACAAAAATATTAGGGTGGAGAAGTTGAAGCTTAATTATTAATTGCTTTCGATCACCTTGAATTTTTCAATATATATTTAATTTTGAAAGCAAATTTTCCAGACTAGTAATTTTATAAAAATCTAACTGTGCCCACAAACGTTGTGTGCGTCCTGACCATATTTTTTTCGATTTTGTTTTGAAAGTAATTCAAACCAAATTTTAAAGCCCTTACGTATTTACTTTCTCTAAAGGTACCCATCCCTGCATAAAATTCTAAAATTTATATAAATTTCTAAAATTCTGAAAGTTATTGTAAAGTTCTGTGTTTAAAATATTTTAATAACAATGTAATTCCACAAAGTAAAAATACAATTCATATTTTGTCATTATTTTACATCAGCGCCATCTGTTTGCGAAACCGTGTTTAAAATATCCCGCTTTCCGACATTAAAGTATGCTGTATATTTAAATCGGTAAAAAAGGCATACTCGCATACTCGCTGCTTTTTATCCACGTTCTCTTGGAACTAAGATATTTTTTCGGAAAAAGAGTATAATTTATTGAAATCACGATATCACAAGATTTTCTAAAATCCATCCAGTAGGTTTTAAGTGATGCTGTTTTATCATATGTATAGATTGTGACTTTAAAACCACTTTTCGATAATTTTTGATGTTTTGGATAATTTTCAATAATTATCGGGTACACTGAAAACTTTTCCTTTAACCGATGTGCATATTTCAAGGCACTTTTATTTTTGAAAGCGGGATATTTCAGTAGGGATGAATAAAGTGAATACATAAACCCTAACTGAAGCTCAAAAAAAGTAAGGGTCTTTGGTGTTGATTGCTTTCGAAGCAAAATCGAACAAAATATTGTAGGGACGCTGACGAAGTGGCTGGCACGATTAGTTATAAATAAGAACATTTTATCAAAAATTTTTAATTAATTTAAGGAATTTCGATAATTCTTGATTTTGTTAATTTTTTTGAAAAATTACTTTTTTGAAAATTTTTTTTTTCAATTTTTATTTACTTTTAATAAAGAAGGTGGTTATCTATTCATCTGAATGTTGCTTTTTTTATGTTTTTGCCCGCAGAACTCAGTCATTTCTGAACCGATTTTAAAATTTTTTTCTTTATTAGAAAGAAAATGCTTATAGATTGGTGCCATTTTAAAAGAAGTTCAGAATTTGGGTAATTAAAGGGTTTTCCCATACAACATACGTGTTTTTTACGTGTATTATGAACCGTAAAGAGCACCCTTTTAAAATTTTAAAAAACTGCATATCACTATAGCTGCCAATAACAGAAATTAATAAAAAAATAAACTTAAAAATTAAAGGGTGGCCCCATATGTGCGTCAATTTAAATATATGAACCATTTGAACCATTGTAGACAATCACTTGAAAATTGGACAGAATGTCCAATATTTATAATCAGGAATTAAATATTTATTATTAGAAGTTAAAGGGTGTCCCAATAGTTGAGTTAATTTGATGTATATTGCAAAACTTTTGAACCGTAACAGAGAGACGGTTGAAATTTACAAAGAACCTGTATATCCAAGTCATTTATAACATCAAGTATATAATTTAAATTTGGAAACTAAAGGGTGTTCCCATAATTGATATAATTTTACCTATCCAGCCCTATATTTTGAACCGTTATAGACAAACACTTGAAAATTAGACAGAATCTCCACTACTATGTTCCGTATAATAACATTTATAAATATTTAAAGTTATAAAGGTGTCTCAATAGTTGATGTAAATTGATGCATATGGCCAAACTTTTGAACCGTTTTAGACAGACATTTGAAATTTACAAAGAATCTGTCCTTTAATATAAGAGTTTAATTTAAAATTGTACATTAAAGGGTGTCCCCTAGATGATATTGTCTATATGGCCATACCGTTGGAACCGTTACCTTTTATTGCTGTGTCAGTAATAATAAGTGTAAAAAAATAAAGGATGTCCTCATATCTGGGGTAATTTGTAATATATGGCTTTATCTGCTGAACCGTTATGGATAGACATTTCAATGTACAGAACGTACAAAACTATGTCCGTTAGAGCAACAAGTATAAAAGAATTTGATTTGAGTACTATTTCTTACAGATTACTTCCTTTTAAATTTTTAGTTAAGAATTGATGCACATATATTTGTTTTGTAGTCGGTTTTTTTGCAAGAATTATATTTAAATAAAATTTTCGATAGATTTCGGTTTCAAAGAAAATATGTTTATATTCGAATCTTAAAAAGTTTTTTCCTTTTCCAAATAAAAAAAATTTTTACGGTTTTTCAATTTTTAATAAAAATTTCAATAGTTTTTGGTTTTATATAAAATTTTTCGATAACTATCGAAGTAAATTGTATTGTATAATTTTATATTTTATTGCAAATTTTCTATCGATTTATAATAATTTACGAAAGTATAGAAAATATATTTCGATTTTTTAAAAGCTTGTTATAATTTTCGGTGGTATGAGCAAGAAGTAATATTCGCTAAATAATAATTTATGCTACTAATCGATTTTATAGAAATTTTTTCATAATTGTTTTTGTTATAGCATATTTTCTATAAATTCCCGATTCGATAAAAAAAATCGTTAATTTTGTGGAACAGTTGTTTTCTAAATTCCCAAATGTGATAAAAATTGGAGTTAACTTATTGTTGCTGCAAGCCCTCCAATTCTTAAGAAGGAAAATTGTTTCCATTTTTTTAAATTATTCACCTAATTTAGAAAAAGCATTATTTTAGTATTTAGAGAGAATAAACAACCTAAAATCTCACATATCAATTTTGTATTTAGTGAAAAAATTTGCAACTGTTTTCGGTTTAATAAAATTCTTTTAAATCATATAAAATCTACCATAGTCTTGTCTTCTGTTTTGTGCAAAATTATCAATTATTTTAAATTAAATCTTCTATGTATTTAGATTTTTTACAAAAAAATTTGATAACACAATTTTGGTCATAATAAGAAAATTTCAATAACGCTCGATTTTTTTAAAAACATTTGCTTTATTCGATTTGGCTGCACTATATGAAAATGGTTTTAAATTTTTATTTTTTTATTAGGTCAAACTATTAATAAATTTACAAATGATAAACAATTCTTTAGGGTTGACACAATATTTTTCATAAATTTGGTGTCTTATTATTTGAAGAAAAGGGGAAATATTTTATTTAGATACTAGCACAATCCACAGTGGGGTTATTTGGAAATAACTCTGCCATTTGTACCGCAACATCATTGTTCTTCATTTTGATTTTATGGAAAACTATCAACTACTTCTAGATTTTTTATGTAATTTTTGGTTTGATGCAACAAATTCTTTAGTTATCGATTTCTTAAAAAATCGGAAATTTATCGACAATTTTTGATATTTTTTATAAAAGATAAAATTTTTGTTAATAACGAGTGATTTTTTAAGAGCTTGAGAACTTTTTTTTAAAAAAAAACGCATAAAATTTGCAAAATCTCATCGGTTCTTTATTTGAAACGTTAGATTGGTCCATGACTATTACTTTTTGAAGATAATTTCATTTAAATGTTGACCGCGGCTGCGTCTTAGGTGGTCCATTCGGAAAGTCCAATTTTGGGCAACTTTTTCGAGCATTTCGGCCGGAATAGCCCGAATTTCTTCGAAAATGTTGTCTTCCAAAGCTGGAATAGTTGCTGGCTTATTTCTGTAGACTTTAGACTTGACGTAGCCCCACAAAAAATAGTCTAAAGGCGTCAAATCGCATGATCTTGGTGGCCAACTTACCGGTCCATTGGGCAGTTCTTGAACGGCTTCTGGTTGCTCTTCACTCCAAATGCGGCAATTTTGCTTATTTACGTAGCCATTCAACCAGAAATGAGCCTCATCGCTGAACAAAATTTGTCGATAAAACACATTTCGAACCGAACACTGATTTTGGTAATAAAATTCAATGATTTGCAAGCGTTGCTCGTTAGTAAGTCTATTCATGATGAAATGTCAAAGCATACTGAGCATCTTTCTCTTTGGCACCATGTCTGAAATCTCACGTGATCTGTCAAATACTAATGCATGAAAATCCTAACCTCAAAAAAATCACCCATTATTTAATTTACCGGCAAATATTCGACAGTTTGCGATTTTTTAAACTTTTTAACAAATTTTTGAAAATTTCTGTTTTTTTATGAAATTTTTGACTTAACAGATTTTCCATTGTAGAAAATGTTTAATATTTTTAAAATTTGATAGAAAAGTTTTGATAATATAGGATAGAGAATTTACGATAATTTTCGATGTTATAGTATATTCTCGATTATTTTTTGAATTCCCACAAAATTTTCGATAATTTTTTTATTTGCCACAAAATTTTCAAGAATTTTAAGTTTATTAGATATTTTGCGAGAGAAGTGCGATAATTTTCGATTAGATATTTTGCGAGAGAAGTGCGATAATTTTCGATTCTATAAAAATTTTATTAATTTTATTTTTATATTTTTGATTGCCTTTCTCTAAAAAACTTTTCAAAATGCATTATTCGAATCTATAGCATACTAAACTAAAATAAAATTTTATTAATTTTATTTTTATATTTTTGATTGCCTTTCTCTAAAAAACTTTCCAAAAGGCATTTTTCAAATCTATAGCAACTAAACTAAAATTTTTAAAATTGTTTAAATAAAGAAAATAATCTTCGTAGTTTCTGTTTTAGCAGAAAATAAATAAAATATCCTTGTAATTTAGTCATTAAAAAAAATTATCGATTACATTCGATTTTCGGTTTTTATAAAAACTTTCGATAATTTAAAATTGAATTCACAATATTTGATAGTTTTCGATTTTGTTTTTTAATTTTTAAAAAATTTTGATTAATATAAAATTTTCGACAATTTTTATTTCTTAAAAAAATTAATTTCAAATAAAATAAAATTATTTAAAAATTAAAAAATTTTGGAACCATACGCTCTTGTAGAAATCTTTTAGCAGTTTTTGATTTAATTAAAAAAAGATTACGATAGTAAGCGTTTGTTTTCGATTTTTATAAAATTTTCATTTAATTGCCATTTTGTAGATTATTATCGATTAGAAGCAAATTTAGAAAAAATTCTGATTATGTTCGAAAATTTTCAAAATTTTTTTATTTTATAGAAAATTTTCGAAATATTTTTTTTAATAAAATTTTAGAAATTTAGAAAAATACCATAAATTTAAATATTATAGTAATAATATAAAATTTTTTTTTGACTAATGAATTAAACTTTTACTTTTGAAAAGTTTATTATTAAATGGGTGTTGCCCCAATATTAACCAATAAACTATTATACGTGTAAGTATGTGTGTGTAAGTGTAAATGTTTTGGCATAAAGTTGAAGCAATTTTCTTTTAGCTGTTGTTGTTGTTGTTGTTATTGCTGTGCTTATGCTAAAGTAAGATTTATGCAAATCGGAAGCAAACATTAATCAATTTTTTTCTCTTTTATTTTATTTCCATGCAGAAGTGTTTTTTTTATTTTTATTTGCTGAATGTAATGTTTTATTTGTGTGTAAAAATGCCAGTTAGAAAACCGTGACCAAAACTAAACTTTGAAGGGGCAAAAAAAATTAAACGTGTAGTAAGGAAAAACAGTGGTTTAGAAGGCAAAATATTGAGGTGTCGATATACGTATATGAAAAAAATTTAAGACCAGAAAATTCACTGCCTTTTGAACTCTCAGTTATAAATTTATTTCCAAACTAAAGACTGACAGCAGAAATTTTTAAAAATCATTCTTCCTTTTTGAATAAAGTTTTCTGTATTCTACTTTAAACCAGCATAACCAAGGTGCCTTAACTTCACCAAAAAAAAAACCCAGTTATGTCAAAAAGTAGGCTACAATTTCATACTTTTTACTGCTGCTTAAAAGAGCCAAAAAAAAAAAATATGCAAAATCTGATAAATGAAACAAAAATGTTCAAACTCCTGCTTCTATATTACATACTCGACTAGATATGGTTTGTTTTTCTGTTATAGATTTTATAGTACGACTTCATAAATTAAAACTTCATATGTCAAATGGGAATTTGTTTTCTTTATTTTTTTTGTACCTTACTCTACTGGTTTTTTTACTTCGTTTGAATATTTCTGCCAATTTTTTTCTTTTGCACATTCGCTTAGTTGAAATGTATGAGTGTTTGTATGGATATTTATGGTTTACGATTTGCTGTCATTTATCTCCTATGCCAAATTGACAGTAGATAAGTTAGGTTATGTTTATTTAAAAAACTATAGAGCAATATTTTTAAGCAAAAAAAAAAAACAACAGTGGGAAGTAAAATTAGAAGAAGTTAAAATGTAACATAAAATTTTTATATTTATTTTACGTTAAATTTGAAAAATTCAGGAAAATAAAGAAGAACCCTTTTTTACAATATTATCCAACAATATAAATATATCACAACAAGGATCAACTAAACTTCTCAAAGACCATAGCAATCAGTCAGTGTTTTCTAAAGATACTAGCTAAATAGAAAGATGCAAGTAATGTTAATGAAGCGTTTAGTGGTGCAGAAAATAAATCTTCTATGGCTTTGATCAAATATATGAATTTTCTTCATTCAATATAATTATTATATTATTATATACTAGCTTTGCCCGCCACGTCGTGGGCGTTCTGACAATATTTTGCTCGATTTTGCTTTGAAATTATTTCACACCAATTATAAGACTCTTACTTTAATATTTCAATAACATTTTAATTCAACAAAGTAAAAAGACAAATCAAATACAAATTTTATTCAACTGGCGCCATCTGTGCGCAATAGTGTTTATAATATCCCAGTTTTAAACCGGAAATAGCATTTTTTCATTGTTTTTTCTCCACTTTCTCTTGGAAATTAAATATTTTTGTGAAAAAAGGTATCCTATATTGGCATAAGGATACTAAGGTACCTCCTCACAAAATTTTGTTACAATCCATCCAGTAGTTTTTACGTGATGCGAATGCAAAATAAAAGCAGATAGACAAACAGATGGAAATGAGTTACTATTTTATTATATGTATAGATTAATGTGGGGGATATCTAAGCAGACCGTTTCCGTAATAAACCTCGATAAAATTTCATCCTCAATGATTAAAGGCCACCGATTAGTAATTTACAGCAATCTTATTTTTATTGAGCCAAGTGCTAGCACCAGCCTTTATTTTTTGGCTTTATTGATTTAAGACTGTCGACTGGTAACTGTCGGCTGTCTTTATCCTAGATTCTCTAGTAATTTTTAGGATTTTTTGATTGCTTAGTTTCCGCATCGCATCCACGTTTAACAAGTTTCTTTCTATTCGTATTCCTAAGTGTTATGCCTGGACATTTACACACGATGAACTCTGCCATCTCAGTCTCTTGGCGGCACAGTCTGCATCTTTTTCGCCTTTTTCATCTTTTTCGATAATATAAAGCTTGGAAAAAACTTGGATGTAAATAAAAATAATTTTTTAAATCCTTTCTGGAGTACTTGTATTGATATATAATTTTTTTTTTCACTTTCAGGTACGTACTTCACACATGTTTATACACAACCAGGTAAATTATACTTTAACAGAAAACAATTATTATAATTTTTGACCTTTTTAATAATTTTATAATTAAGTTTTTACGCTCTAGGTCTTTTTATAAAAATATATCAATTTACTATTATTTTTATATTCGATATTTCGCTACACCATTGGGTAGCATCATCAGGAAATGGAAAAAGTTTTATAATATTTAAATGAATGAAAATATTAAAAACTTTAAATATTATAGAACTTTTTCCAACATATAAAGGTGTCATAAAATTATGAGAGAACTACAACTCGATTTGACAATAAATAAATCCTTGTTTTCGAACTTCTAATTATGGCCGTTGCATAGGGAGTGATCGATTAAGTACTGCTTTTGCTTTTAAGCGAACGAAAAGTTAAAGTAAATGGGTTTGTTGCGGATACAGGCATATTGCACAGTACAGTGATATTAGTCTTTTAAAAACCTGAAACGATTACTACTCAATTTGATAATAAATAATTCTTTCAGAGAAGCTGACTTTCACTCAGGCTGACTGGCATCGAATCTAAATTTTAAAAATAAAAAAGCAAGTAATTAGCAAGCATTAATTTTCAAGGAAATAAACATAAGCAATATGCCACAAAAAACGTATTTTACGAAAACCCTATAATTTTCAACCGATATTAAAAAAAAAAAAAAAAAAACTATTCGTCTGTATTTGTTTATGTATGTTACTTTAGAACTCCATCAATTCTAAACAGTTTTTATTTTTTTCTGAAAGGTTTTGATTACAGATTGGTCTAAAAAAATTATTAAAAAATTAAAGGGTTTCCTGTACAACACCTGTGATTTTAACGTATTTTCCGTTACGTATTCCAAATTATAGCTTAAAATAACAGGAATAAATAAAAAGCTTAATTTATAAATTAAAGGATGTCCCCATGAATGATGCATGTGGACTTATCTTTTACACCATTACAACCAGACACTTGAATTTGACATAGAATGTGCATAATTTTCCAATAAACGAAAAACAATGAAAATCAGATATTAAAGAGTGTATCCGCATGTTATATAACCCACATGGTGTCACAGCTACAGAAATTTACATAGGACGTCTAATGCAAGAGCCTGCAAACAGAGAAAGTGGTTGAAATATGAATGCATCATTGTTAATTGGTTGAAATATAAAAAGTATCTCAGTACTCATTGTTCGGAAAACATACCGCTAAGAACACCAGAAGATGTGGACCAGAGTCTAACTTATTTTGATCAAAACCTTAAATCAGCTGCCCAACATGCGACAGAAACCAGACAACCAGCTAGATACAATCAAATTTATTTTGTAGATGTCGAGCGGCTCTTGGCTGAAAAAAGAAAAATTAGAAGAGAGTGGCAAGCACACAGATCTCCTCAACTCAAATCTAGACTTAAAGATTGCACGAAACGACTAAGACAGCTGCTAGAATCTCGAAGAGTAGCATCTCTGAAAAATTACTTGGAAGACCTCGATGCAACTGGTCAATCAGATTATTCATTATGGCGTGCATGTAGGAACCTTAAAAGACCGGTCGTACGTAAGCCTCCCTTGCGAACTTCTTGTGGAGACTGGGCAAGGAATGATACCGAAAAAGGCAATTTGTTTGTTGGACATTTGAAGAAGGTTTTCACCCCAAATGTATGTACTGATATAGCTGAGTTACCATCAGTAGAGACTAGTGCCGTAGTACCCCTAAGATTTGAATTTAGCGATATTGAAAGGGCAATAGCAGATTTAAACACCAAAAAAGCCCCTGGCGTTGATAAAACAAGTAACAAGATGTTAGTTGAATTGCCCCGTATAGGTCGCAGAATTATTCTGTTTGTTTTTAATGCCATCTTACGTATTGAGTACTTTCCCACAGAGTGGAAGGTCTCTTTGATAACTATGATTCCTAAACCAGGAAAAGACCACACAAAAGTAGAATCATACAGACCTATAAGCCTTTTATCAAACGTGTCAAAGTTATTTGAGAGAATATTAATAACTAAGCTGAATCCAATTCTTAGCGCGAAAGGATGCATTCCGAACCATCAATTCGGCTTCAGAAAACAACATAGTACGATCCAACAAACACACAGATTAGTAAATGTAATTAAAACGACCTTTGAAGAAAAAAAATACTGTTCTGCGCTCTTTATCGACGTTTCTCAAGCATTCGATAAGGTTTGGCACGAAGGCCTAATATTTAAGCTAAAGCTGAACTTGCGCGAAAACTTGTATAAGCTCTTAAAAGATTATTTAACGAATCGCAAGTTTTTATTAAAAGAAGGTGACTTTTTAAGCTCGCCACAGCTCATTGAAGCCGGAGTTCCCCAAGGTAGTATTTTGGGACCAATTTTATATTTACTGTACACATCGGATATGCCAATTAGCACCCTAGTCCACACATCAACTTTTGCAGATGACACAGCTTTTTTAAGTATTCATGAAAGTGCCCAAGAAGCATCACAACTTTTACAAGACCACATACTCAATTTGGAAAAATGGCTAGAAAAATGGAGAATAAAAGTGAATGAACAAAAATGCACTCACATAACTTTCACACTGCGCAGGGACTCATGCCCTCCTATTCGCATAAATAACCAAATGATACCACAGCTTTCAGACGTTAAATACCTGGGTATACATCTTGACCGTCGCCTTACTTGGAAAAGCCACATTGACTTCAAGTTAACACAAATGAAACTAAAAGCTGTACAACTAAATTGGCTTATTGGCAAAAACTCCACCCTGAGCTTAGATTGTAAACTTCTACTGTACAAGTCGGTCCTCAAACCAATTTGGTGCTATGGGATTCAGTTATGGGGCACTGCCTCAGCTAGCAATGTAGAAAAAATTCAAAGGCGCCAAAATAAGATTTTACGTATTATTACATCTGCTCCCTGGTATATAAAAAATTCAAACATCCACAAAGACCTAAACATGCTATCAGTTAAAGTAGAAATAGCGAAACATGCAGTCACATATCTAAAGAGGCTTGAATCTCATCCAAACCCTTTGGCGCGTAACATGCTGAATGAACCTGATTACATTCGACTAAAAAGAAGAGATACTGCTTTTCTTGGCCGTACATTAGAGGGATGACCCGCAAATGATTTCAAAATCCGTGAAAAAACATTATTTTTGTCTAGCACTGGCTGGACTTAAAAGAATATTTTATTTTAGACTTAAGATACGAGTAATTATTGTTAGTTCAAAAATATTGAAGATACAATAAATAAATTATGAAAACAAAAAAAAAAAAAAAAAAAAATTGTTTTACACTGAAAAAAAAAAAAAAAATGTTTTAAATTTTTCATTTTTTAATGTAAAATAAATGCTATAATAAAAAATAATAAATCAGTCAATTACGCGCAACACTCACATACTATCTGTAAAAATACAAGTTGTTATATTGATCACGCCTTATGGAGCCCTCTTTAATTTTTAATTATTTTTTATAGAAGTATAGCAATCAACTAAAAACATAATTGTGTATCTAAAAATAATTAAAACCATTAACTAGTGGAACATGTTCTTTCTGTAAAAAAAAAAATGCAAAATATATTCTAAGTTAAATTATTGAGCATATGGTAAACAAAACCTTCCTTTGCTCGTTCAGCTGAGGCTTTGGTGCGAGTCGAACCTACAACCCCAGACAGATAGACTACTAGACAGGATAGCTACTAGCCTACTGGGGCACACTATTTAAATAATTTTTTTTAAGTTGTTTCTTATATGAGCAGCTGTCCGCTTTTGGGATCGGCATTAGGCGGAATGAAATGAATGAAAAAATGAAAAATGCCATATTTTCAATTATTATAATGGGTGTATTTATAGAGGTATAGAACTTTAAGTTGCAATAAAACAACGATGGATTATTCGATTGACATGAACTTTAATTTATCCGAAAGATAATCTTGTGGCATTACATCTTAAATATGATTTCTGGCATATAACCATAACCGCTGGCGCGGATGTAGTCCAATCTGGACGTCCAATTTTCGATGACTTTTTCCAACATTTGTGGCCGTATATCGCCAATAACACGGCGAATGTTGTCTTCAAAAACGTCAAGCGTTTATGGCTATTCCGCATAGACCAATGACTTTACATAGCCCCACAGAAAGTAGTCTAGCGGTGTTAAATCACAAGATGTTGGAGGCCAATTCACAGGTCCAAAACGTGAAATTAGGCGGTCACCAAACGTGTCTTTCAATAAATCTGTTGTGGCACGAGCTGTGTGACATGTTGCGCCGTCTTGTTGAAACCACATCTCCTGGACATCATAGTTATTCAATTCAGGAATGATAAAGTTAGTAATCATGGCTCTATAACGATCACCATCGACTGTAACGTTCTGGCCACCATCGTTTTTAAAAAAGTACGGACCAATGATTCCACCAGCCCATAAGGCGCAATAAACAGTCAGTTTTTCTGGATGTAACGGTGTTTCGACATACACTTGAGGATTACCTTCACTCCAAATGCGGCAGTTTTATTTGTTGACGTAGCCATTCAACCAGAAGTGCGCTTCATCGCTAAACAAAATTCGCTTATGAAAATCGGGAACAACGGTAATCTCGTTTTGGCCACTATTTAGAAGTGTTGTTCAGGCATGAGTCTATGCATGATGAATTGCCAAACCAAACTGAGAATAAATCACTTTACAGCTGTTAAATCGGTTGCCATCTTGAAAAGTAATGCCAACTTTAAGTTCTATACCTCTATAAAAAATACCCCAAATCAGGCCACTGTCGGAAAATCCTTTAATTTTTTTTATTTGTTATAGATGCCGTAGTAATATACCATTTTTGAAAATTTTTAGATTCTATCAATTATGGTTTAAAACTTAGGTCATATACAGGCAAATCACGTCACTATTGGAACACCCTTTAATTTTTAGATTTATTTTTTTTATACTTGTTTATATAGCGAACTAAGTTTTAATTTGGTGTATGCCTCCTACAGTTCAAGAAATAAACACATATATGTGAATAAGACGCCTGTATTGGAACATCCTATAAGTTTTAGTATTTGTCGTTATAACGGCAACAGTTATACATCACTCTGTGAAAGAGTGTACCTGTTACGGTTCTAGAGATAAAAGGCGGTGATACGCGGTCGGACGAACAGACATTGTAGTGAAAACAATAGGGTTACGTTTTTACCCTTTGGGTACGGAACCGTAAAAATAAACCAGATAAGTTGCCTATATAAACCTCTTAATTTGTTGCTAAATATTTAGAAATATTTTTTTAATTTCTGTTCTCTTTGTGAGAGTATCGCTGAGATTGTGTTTGTCCCAACAGACACTCAGGGGGTTGCATGGGGGCCACTGCCACCACTATGTCTACAATAACAAAAATTATAAAATTAAAAATAAAGGGGTTTTCCCATAGATAACTTGATTTGATATATGTCTATATGGCCTTATATTTTGAGCTTGTATTTTTACATAAAAAAATTAAAAAGAAATTAATTTATGGTAAATGTTTGAGGGTCGGGAAACATATGATCCAAAAATTATTTTTTTATAAAAGTGGCTGCACAATTTAGAAGCATGTAACTTTTTAACCAAACAAGATATGTTCAGTATAAAGCTTGATTCAATTTTATTCCCAACTAGCTGTACCCGCAACGTCGTAGGCATCCTGATCAAATTTGATCCACATCAAATTTGATGACTCATACCTCTTATTCCTGGATAAAATTCTAAAATTTATATAGAATTCTAAAATTATTGTAGAGTTTTTTAGAGAGGTTTTAAAATATCCCGCTGATAAAAATAAAAGGTGCTGTCAAGTTTGCAGTGCCTTTAAATCGGTATAATTGCGTACACTCATTACTTTTTCGCTATTTTCTCTTCGAAATAAGATATATTTGTGTAAATAAAGTATCCTGAATTTAAACTAAGATACGAAATTTTACTAAAGTTTATCCAGTATTTTTTTACGTGAGGAGAACACATATAGACAGACACAAATTCTAAAAATTGCTAATTTGTATTCCATTTCCATTTCGATAACAGCAACAAAATGTTAAAAAATATTTCATGTTCATAAATGGTTCTATGTAAATTTGTATATGTATAGTTTTAAGCAGAAGTATGGTCAATATAAATAAGTAACAATCGAACTGTTATTACGTTTATCACGTCAAAAATACCAAGTTAAGGTCAGCTAAAAACTAAAAAGAAATTCTTCTAAATCAATTTTCTCTCAAACAATTAAAGCAAACATGTTTGAACATTTTTCGTAGATATTTTCAAGGACTAAGTTTAAAACCCTTAATATCACAGTGCAACACAGAAAAAAATAACCATAAACGGACACCACTACGTGATAAAAGACCTTTTTTGCGGTTTGCTACCTATGGACCTGAACAGGGTCCATAGGTAGCAAACCGTTCAAAATTCAAGGAAACAATCAACTACAAAAATGAACCTAAGATCTCAATAAACAACTTTCTGGAACATATTAACTTCCTAGGAATGATTCTTAACACCGTTCAGGTAGCGCTTAGGTAGCCGGGAAATTTTTCACTTTTGCGGCTGAATTTTTAAAAGTTTTTTGCGATTTTAACCTTGAAGATGAAGTTTTTTTGTTAACAATTTTTGTTCTTTATGACAAGAGCTACAACTTTGCCTCAGAGAGTATATCAAAATTTCAAACGGTTTGCAAAATATGAGCTTGAGGAAATGATATTATTTTTTGCAAAAATGACATCGAGGCCCCACAACTTTGAGGGCCCATAAAAAAAAACCTGGAGGACTTTGGGCAAAACTGGAGACAGGGTCTTTTTTTTGGTTTTTTATGACGTAGTGGTGTCCGTATATGGTTATTTTGCTATGACTTAAAAAATTACACAGTGTGTATTTGAATTATAAATAAATTCTTGATGACCTTAAAAAAAATGTATGCCCGAGGTGGAGTCAAGGAAAGTGGTCATCTCTACCGCAGAAGTTTATTTGTGCGTTGTTTTTACATATTTTTACACTCGTTGATGAATAGACAAATGTAAGATTTTTAATTAAAAAAATTTGTTTTATGCGAAATCATTTCTGCCATGAAAATCTTTATTTTTATTTTATTTTACCTTTTATTTCGCTTAAATAATTTGGGATTACTACTCTCGCATTATTAGTATAAAAATACAGGTTATTAACATTTCATTTCTAGAAAAAAAAAATTAAAAATGTATACTAGTTCTGCATACATTTCCAATTTTTTTTTCGTATTATGAAAGAACCATAAAAAGTTATTTTTTTTTTTAATTTTGTTAGAAATAAAAAGTTTTGACATAAAAACTTTTGTTCCTTTTCCTAAACTTCTTGCTATTTTTTGGTCATTTGTTAAGTTTGACTGCAATAAGCCAAAAGTAAAAATATCATGTCTCTTAGCCGATGTTGCTTTTGCCATACTTTTGTGAGAAGAAGTTGGATGAATGAAAAAAATTTTTTACGTAGAAAAGTTGTAAAAGATTTTTGTGATTTGACTGAATAGAGAAAAAACAAACAAAACGTAATATTTTTGTTATTGATTATGTTGCTTGCCTTTTTTGTAAAAATATTTCTTTTCAAATATTCTTGGCCAGTGGTTCTAAAATTGAAATAATCAGGCTTTAATCCCATAATTTACCTATTCAAAAAAGAATTTTATGGAATTTAAGAATCTCCTGGTTATAAAATCATCCAAAAAACTGACGAAATTCCATTTCTTTTAATAGACGCTTGCTAAACTTTATTTCCGTATGAAACCCAAAAAAAGAGTTTAGAGTCCTTTTGAAATGTCCACTCCTCAGAATGTTACGCTAAAACTTTATTACTTTTCCCCTTATTTCCAAGTTTTTATTTCAAGCAAGTTTCCTCTTTTTATGTCTTACTTTGTGTCATAAATATAACATTTATTGTATCAATGTTTGATTGAATGAATCCTAAAAAACTTACAATATGACCATGATGCAATTATTGAAATTAAGGTATAAATGTACAAAAAAAAAAAATCAGAAAAAGTTTCCTTGAAAGGAAGAAAAAGAAAAGAAATAAATGATAAAGTTTGTAATTTTCTTTTATGCCATTTTTCGTAGATATTGTGTAAGACAGATAGCTGAAAGGATAAGTTCAGTAAATGGATTAAATAAAATAATTTTTTTTTCTTTAATAATGCACGACTTATTTTATTATTTAATAAAATAAATTGTAACTTATTAAATCAAAAAAATAATAACTAGAATAAAAGGTATTCAAGACAGCAGAATTTCTAAGGATAGAAGACCTGGTAACTGTTTCCATATCACAAGCTATCAAATCGTCTAGAAAAATTGTATAAAAATTAACTAGAAAACATTTTTTAAAACTGAGCTCTTTCATATAAATTGTATACATAAGCGATTAAATCAGTTGAAATAGACACTTGAGGCCCAACTATAATATGCATAAGCTGGCTTAAGCTAATGTCAAAAAATGAACGAAAAGTCTGTCAAATGCTTAAGCAACTTATTGAAGACTTTTAGGTGGCTACAATGTACTTACATGAATCTAGAAACTATTATGCCACAGTTGCATATTTGTTTTATTCGTACTTTTGCATAATAATACTTTTTTCTCAATAAATGAAATTTATTAACAAAAAGGTGTTAAATAAACATATTAAATATACTTAATACCATTTATATGAGCCCTTGATTATGATAGTGGTATAAGTCATATATTTTATGTTTCGAGATATTAAGAGGTTTGTATTTTAAAGGTTTAAAAAATATTTTTGTATTATGGAATAAAATATTTTGACAATTAAATATTGCCAACAAAAGAGTATTTATTATGATTGTGAATATTATAACCATTTTTAAAAGGTAGTGTGGTTTTAAAAGGTTGAAATGACTTATACCATTTTCAAATTTAACTGCATGACTTAAACCATCAAGAATAATTTTTTGTTAGAAATTTTATTCAAAAGCATTACATTGTAATTAAGTAATTTATTTTTAGTATTTAGGGAAAATAAAGAGCTTGTGGAAAATTGGTGGGATATAGGGTAGTAAATCATCAAATCTTTTTTTATTCTGTTATTGGTCTGACGGTTGTATATAGTGAAAGCAAATCAACATTTTTGTATATTCTTGGCCTTCCTCTTTTGGTTGAAAGGTCTAACACTTTGAATTCGGAATTGTCATCCAAAGAAGTTTTATAAAACATTTTCTATGGAGATTTTTTTTAGAAATCTAATCCATTGTATTTTTAGCTAAGATACAGCTTCTCCATTGGTGTTTCTCTTTCTATTAGTCGTTGATTCTCTCAGTTATTTCGTCGAAATGAAATCTTTCCGAGCCATTTGTTGTACCAAAAATGGGTTTCTCTTTTTACATAATTCTTTTAAATAACTTATTCTTCTTCGCCGTATAATGTCTACAATTAATTATAAATAGTGCATTTTACATTAATAGGCTTACCTGATCATAACTGGAGACATGACAACATTACTAATAATTATTTTGCCAAACTTTGAAAGCAGACTGACTTAAACCACTATTAAAATATACAGTTATTGTAATTTGTTTACCAACCAAAAACTAAACTCAATTTATCAACTTAATTTTCATAGCATACTGCGAATTACTTCAGATTATGTTACTTTATTAGGATTTAATATGAAATTGCTGATAAACTAGATTTTAAAAATTTTTGTCTTATACCACTTTCAAAATCAAGGGTTCATATACAAATTAATAATAATTTTTAAGAAAATTAATTAGTTTTAAGAAAATTTCGAATGAAAAATTTAACATTTTTTGCTGTTTGTGTAATTTTGGCCAAAAGTACTAAAAAATACAGCGGTGTGCATCACTCAACTCATAAACAATAAAATGCTCTTTCTTTTTAATTACGATTATTATACAATGCCTACCTTTTTTCTTATAGAAATTTATTTTTTTAAACATTTTATATTAAATTTAGATACAATTTGTTCACTTTCGTTCTCCATTGCAATTTTTTACGAATGTACATTCATATGTAAAACACAAAGCACAAACAGCTGTTTCCGTACGGAATGTGCGATCGGTTTCGGACTTTGCTTAAGCAAAAGACATTTGACGAAACTTAACGAAAAGTGTTGTTAAGTACATTATAGTTTGCCACATATGATTTATATGTAATTGCACAGTTGCTTAAGTTGGCTTAAGCTAGCTTATGCATATTATAGTTGGGCCTTTGATATATTCTCAAAAGTATAAAAGTAATTTACGTTTTTCTCAAAAAGTCATATAAGAGAGATTAAGAAACTACATACATTTCTTTTAAAAAGTCGGTTTTTTTCTCAAAAAAAAAACAAAAAAGATTATATATATATACTATATATACATATATTAAAATAGTAACATTTCATAAAATAGTAAAATAGCATCATCGTCACCATCGTCACATAACAGATGTGTTCTAGATTAACGTGGGTTCCTGCCACGGTGGCTTTATCCCACGGTTCTCCAAACACCGAGTGAAACACAGACGTAGACTAGCGCCCCCACTGTGTAGTAACGGCGCACCCTACGATAACGTGCCCTGTGTAAAGGGCACGATATACGTAATTCAGGTGTGTAGCACAGTCACAGTGAGTAGCAATTCTTACAACATGGCAAGCCTGGACCCATGTTCTGACCTGTTGCTTAGGTTTTGGAGCCTACCCAACTCCTTCTGTTGAGAATGCAACAGCACATTTTGATCAACAATGCATCCACCTTGCATACATCGATCTCAAACCACAGCCACCACGTGTACCCCCGAAGGGGACCTCACCAATAACCGGTCACAGAGACAGGGAAGTCTCTGTGGGGCCACCGATTCCCGTGGTACCAGTCGTTTATGCACTGGTCGGGCCTCGAAGAGAACCCGTGATTTAACTCACAGACCTTCTCTTCCAGATTTGGGTTCCAGGAACCCTAGCGTCTGGTGCCCCTATTTTCCCCGAGTGAACCTCGTCAAGGCATTGAGAATACTGCAATGGCAATGTGACCATCGTCACAAAACGTTGATTTCTATACATAGGTCTGGTTTTGGGACCGGGCGCCACGGTGAAGGGGGCGCAAACTTGTCTAAGGGCGAAAGAAATATCGCCGTCGGCTTTATGGATAGGAGCACGAATATTGAATGTTTGACGAAGAATTCGAATGTAATCTATGACTATTAAAACAAACAACAATAAGTTGTAGAAGAGCACCTATGTATGCTCCACTCGTGGCTCAATGGTTGCCAGGTGTAAAGACCGTTTTTCAAAAGTACGATGAACCGTCCAATGACGACGGCGAGTGTGCGAATTAAAAACGGCTAGCTATTGAAAAGTTAGTATTGGTTCTTTCATTTCCCACAAAAAAGGAATAGAGAAGTAAAATAGGACAATAATATTATATATGAAATTACCAATTACCATACCATAAACATTCAGTAGGATTATTACGAACTAAATAATTTTTTACCATCATGTTTAAAAAAACTGCCTGGAGCACAAAGATTCAATTAGTAAGAGAGGAGGAGGCAACGACTGAAGTGCTTCTTAAGAAGGTTCTAAAGCTCACTTCTTATTTTGCTCCTTCTAGTTCTTTGGCTGTCATCAGTGAATGAAGTTGAAATACTAGTAATACCAGATTCAGATTCTAATGACGAAGATATTAATGAGAATAAAGCTGACAAAACGATATTAATTTCTTCTCCTAAAACTGTTGACTTGATAAATTCGGATCCATCCTCTTGGCCAGAATTCGAAAATAAAAACGAAAAGAATGAGTTAATTTTTAAAGGGCCCTTGCCATTAAAGGCTGATAACTATTATCCAAATATTACCCAAAAATTATATTTTTGTAACCAACATCAGCTTCGTTGTGCAGAAAATGGGGAAAAAATAAAACGTTAATGTTTACCATTCTAGATTGACTTCCTGATTCGAATTATAATTTTAAAAAAAAATTCAATCTCTTATATTTTTTTATTTTTACTACATAATATGTAATCCTTTTAGAAATATAAGTATAAAATAAAAAAAATTATATGAGAAATATAAGTTTATTTAGACCAATTCAATGTGTAGGGGGCCAGATAACAATCTCGCCCGGGCGCCTACTAACCTCGGGGCGGCCCTGACTCTCATCATCGTCACCTAACGTTGTTTCTATACATTGGTCTGCACGTTTTGGTTGAAGAAAAATTATTGAACTCGCATCATCGTCACCTAACATTGGTTTCTATGCATAGGTCTGCTCGTTTTGGTTGAAGAAAAAAGATTTAACTCGCATCATCCTGAGTCAGTTCAGGAGTGATGTTGATATCGTTTAAAAAAGAAAAACGTTAGATAGTAATAGGCTTCATTCTTACCAACTAACAATAGATGATAGATTATTGAATCTATACATATATAAAACAGTAACTCGTTTCGTGGTCGCATTACGTAAAAACTACTGCATGGATTTTAACAAGCTTTTGTGAGGAGGTAACTTAACTGATTCTTATATAGTATACTTTTTTTTCTGTAAAAATAACTCATTTTCAGGAGAAAGTGGAAAAAAAGCAGTGATAGTATCCCGTTTTTTACCGATTCAAAGGTACTGCATACTTTAAGGCATTTTTTATTATTGAAAGTGAAATATTTTAAACACGTCTGCCCAATAGATGGCGCTGTTTTAAAATAATGACAAAATATAAATTAAATGTGGGATATACATATTAAATACGATTGCGCAACAGATGGCCCTGTTTTAAAATAATGAAAAAAATTTAAAGACTTACCGCCAATTAGCCAATTGAATAAAATTTGTATTTGATTTGTAATTTTACTGTGTGGAATTACATTGTTATTTAAATATTTTAAACTTTACAATATTATAAGCTTTATAATAATTTTTAGAATTTTATATAAATTTCAAAATGTTATCCAGGGATGGGTACCTTTATATAAAATAAAAATATAGGAGTTTTAGTGTATTAGTTTCAAAGCAAAATAATTGCCAGAAAATATTGCCTGGATGCACACAACGTTTGTGGGCACAGTTAGTTGAATATAAAATAAAATTACATAATTTGTCGGCAGTTAACAATATTTTAATTAAAACAAAATAAATGTTAAATATGCAAAATACTTGTTGTTATTTATGGCATTTCAAATGAAAATTTAAAAGGACAATTGTTAGAATTTAGTTTTAGACTAATTCGAAATAATTTCCACTTAAATTGATCATTTATTAAATCATAAACCTGAAATAGAAAATATTTTCGAACTTAGGCAAAATTATTCAGCATTTATATTTACGTAAATATACACTAATACATACATATACATACTCTATGATGCTATAAGCAAAGGAAAGAATGTTAAGTTTTAAGATGGTTTAAGAATTTATTGATGGAGTTTAATCTGATTGTAAAATTTGAGGTTTTACTACTTCAACATCATAATAATAATGGAAAATAATTGGTATTAATGAATATCAAATGAATATATATTCTGTAAAAATAAGTTATCTAATTGTAAACGTAGCAGTTTAATAATTGAGGACTTTTATAAAAAAAAAAACATGTTTTACAGGGTACGGAAATAAACAAAGCAAACGAAACAAAACAGAAACAATGAGAAGGCAAACACAAAATTTTATTAATTTAAACGTTCACCGGTAGAAAAGAAAACAATGAAAGCAAGTCAAAAACGTTTTGAGAGAAAACGTTTTACAAACGTTTGCTAAATGATTTGCTCATGATGGTAGAGTATGTTTCAAAGCGGTATATAACTTTTACTGTTGAGAGATATTGAAAGAAACTTTGTAAGATTTTTTGTTGTTGTTGCTGCTTATTTAGACTACAATAGTATAAAAAGAAACAGAAAATATAATGCGATTCAAAAAGTGAAATCTTAAACAGAACTAAAAAATACGTTTCTGCTTTTGTTTTGTGCGCAATAAAACGATTACAATAGTATATCAACAAGAGCAGAAAAGAAAAGACAATTGCTCTTTTTTTGCTATTAAAAAAATATTTGTTTTGGCTTTGCTCAAATACAAAACGATTCTTCAAAAAAAATTATTAGTTTGAATCTTTGCATGAAACGTGAGCAAAACGTTTTGTTTGTTTTCATGCACTGATATGCTGATATCTTGTCATAAAAGTCCATAATTTATACCAATAGTAATAACGTTGATAAGAAAAATTTTATTCCAAATGATAAATAACTAATAATAATTACTAACAACCAAATAAATAAAAAAAAACAAAAATATTTCTTAAAACATTACAAAGATAATAAATAACAATCAATCATCTGTATGTATTTCATATGGCAATAATTGGCAACACTTATGCAAGCAATTAACTACAACTAAACGAATAAGATGTTATACAAGAAATTCATATAAATAATTTTATAAAGACATAAATTCCTTAAACACACACAACCACATAATCATTCAAATAGATGAAAATCACAAACTATTAAAATGTGACAGAAGACAAAGTTGAGCTGTGGATGGCAAAAAACTTATGAGAAAAGTGTATAAAACCGAATAATAAATTATCACGAAATATACATATAATACATCTAATATAACAGTAGCTCATTTCGTGTCGGTCTTTCTGTCTGTGTTCGCATCACGTAAAAACTACTGGATGGATTTTAACAAAGTTTTGTGAAGAGGTTCCTTAGTATCCGGATTCCAATATAGGATACTTTTTTCAGCAAAAATATCTTATTTTCAAGAGAAAGTGAAGAAAAAGCATTGTTATATTATTTTTAGAATTTTATATAAATGTTAGAATTTTATCCAGGGATGGGTACCTTTATATAAAGTAAATAAGTAAGATATTTAAAATTTGGTGTCGATTACTTTTAAAGCCAAATCGAACAAAACATTGTCAGGACGTACACAATGTGTGTGGTCACAGCTAGTAATTTATACGTTTGAATAAATATACGAGAGTAATTAGCAAAATTAGAAAATAGACTTTTGTTTTTTTTTTTTTCAATTAATTTTTTATATGAAAAAGGAGACTTTATGAAAAATGAATATTTTCAAAAAAGAAAAAAAAAATTAGAACTTTATATAATAAATCAGTCAAGTGCGAGTTCGACTCACATCTATCCTATAGTCAATTAAATATTTTGAAAGTACAAGAGGTAAATTTTCACACGTCTTTAATGGGGCACCCTTGAAAATTTAATTTTATGTTTTTACTAATTCCCTTTAAAAACGAAATGCCTGCTTGTTGTAGTACAATAGATAGGCAAATATCGGGTGGTTAAATTTTAAGGGCCGATGTTGGATGTAAACTATACCTAAACGTCAAGCTTTTTTCTGAATTTAATTTAATACTTCGTAATTTCAGACTAAGTCAATTTGAACCATAGAAATATATACAATCGAGCAACGCCTTAAAGTTATTCTGGCTTATTATGAAAATTGGCCTGATTTTCGAAGAAACTCATCTTCAGTGATGAGGCACATTTTAACCTCAGTGGATTCGTCAATAAGAAGAATTGCCGCGTTTGGGCGAATGATCCAAGAGTGATTGTCGAAAAACCAATGCAGCCACAAAGAGTGACTGTTTGGTGCGGTTTATGTGCTAACGGCATCATGAGGCCGTATTTTTTCCAAAATAAGGACTTTCAGGCAGTTACTGTGAATGGTGTTCGCTATCGTGAGATGATAACGAACTTTTTTGGCCCAAATTGGAAGATGTGGATGTGACTGGAATATGTGGTTTCAACAGGACGGTGCCACCTGCTAAGGATACAATGGCTCTTTTGCGCGAGAATATTAATGGCCGTGTTATCTCACGTGGTGGCGATGTCAACTGGCCGCCAAGATCATGTGATTTGACACCGTTGAACTTCTTTCTTTGGAGTTATTTGAAAGAAAAGGTGTACGTCGAGAAGCCAGCAACAATTCAAGAGCTTAAAAATTCGGCACATTAACGGCATAGAACCTCAATTATGCCTTAGTGTCATCGAAAATTTGGAGCATCGGCTGGAGGTGTGCCGCCGAGATCGCGTCGGTCATTTGACCGATATATTGTTCCATACATAATTGAACCATACCAATCTTGTCAAAATAAAAAGAAATTACAATAATTTCCTAAATAATTTGTGTTTTAATTAAAATCAACATTGGCCCTTACAAATTTAACCACCCTTTATATATCTCTTTCCTGTTACGCCATGTTTGCTGCCCATTTTTTTTTTGCCTTGCTTCAGTTTATTTAATCTTTATGTTTTTCCAGCTAAATAATGCATAGTCTTCTGTAGCCTGAGCCTGAGCATGTTGAGGCTGCCATCTGTCGTTGGCCAGGAATAACGAATGCAGATCCCCGCTAAGTGGTGTAGAGTCTTGCTGAACATTTTTCATTAACCATTTATTTAATTTGCCTGAGAAGGTGGCGCTTCCTGATGCTTATCTTTTATTTGATGTCTGAAGTGAGCCGGAATGTCAGGTGGCTTCTCCTTTTCTTTTTGGATGAATTTGGAGTAGGGGTGAACGCTTAATTAACAAATTTAACTTCGCAATAAAATTTTGTTAGTGCTTGGGTTGGGGACTGCCTATTACTGTTCAAAAATTAGGTCAAATACGTAAACTCCCAAAAGCTTTTTAAGTGCTCTGCATATATATGTAAAGTGTTTGCCTATTATGGTTATAAAAAGGCCACATAAACTAAAATTGCGTCACTATGGTGCTTCTATAGTCTTTTAGTAATTGATATTATAGCAGATATAGCAATACAACTTCTGTGAACAATATTATAGTCTAGCCATTACGGTTTCAGAGATAGAAGGCGCTCACATAAGGACAAACGTTCTTGGGTTACGTTTTTACCCTTTTAAAAGAGTAAACGCTTTAAAATATTTATAGTAATTATCAGAAAAATAATTTTAATGTTAAAAAATCTCGACTTTTTAAAACTAACATGGATTTGTGCAGGATGTCTCTATAAAGCTCGCATTAAAGCCCCACTGAAACGGAAAACCCGGAATGAGATGAGAGAAATGAGACTTTTACTTGAAACTTTAGCAAACGTTAACAGTCTTGGCCATAAGTTAATTGGATTTAAATGAAATACTGTTTTCATACTTTTCGATGAAGACCGTCATCACTGTCTGTGTGTTTAGTACGGTTGATGAGCTCTTTCGATGTAAGGAAATCATTATCAAGTTACGTTTTAAATACAATTGGAGTTGACAGTAATGTGGTTGTAAGCCAGGTTCTATGCTTGTGCAGACCTTTAACTTACAACAGGTTTCATTGATGTCTTCTTTGTATATTTTTAGTTGAGCTCTGAGTGTTGGAAGTCCTGGAATTATGTTCATGTCTTTGCGTTTTTGCGTCAGTAAAATTTTTGCAGCATTATAGTAGGAAATAATCAGCTGGGTAATCTTTAAATTTAGTGCATTTGTCCTGTTCTGTAAATAATTGTGTAGCGCTTACCGGAAGGTCTGACAGCACAATTTTACATTCGGATAATTTCTATCTACTCTTCGTAAATTAAAGTTTCATAAAACTCTTCTAAAATCTTTAAGAACACTTGTTATCCTCAATGACTTAGTCAAAAAATATAATAATTTGTATAAATCTGTTATAGCCAAAGGCAATTTCAATGATTCATTCCTTGTCTTTTATCCTGTTTGCCTGAAAACATTGAATCCTTTTCATCTTCAAGACAGAAAAAGACAATTATTGCAAAAGTATCATTAAAAACAGATAAACAATAACTGATGATGTGCAACAATTAAAAGCATAGAAATAAATAGTTATTAATCATTATATTTTTTTTTTTCTGAAAGAATTTTTAAATAATATTTCAAGATGCCATAAAATGCACAGCTATGTACTTGATATTTAATGAAAAAAGAAGGACAATACTTTTCGAAAGCAAAAGATAGTTTTGCTCAAGTGGTCAACAGTGATAAGGAAACCAAAAAAAAAAATTGCTTGATTGCTCAATTATTGAAGATTTATTTATAAATACGAAACAGGACAGTTTAATCAGCAAAATATTTAAAGCTTGAATATTAATAGTTTGATGTTAATTAAAATATGCTTTTGAGTTTATAATTTAGAAAAAAGGATGTCAAGATATTGATTGTAAATATCAGAGATTAAAGAAGATTTAAGTATTTAGGTAAAATTTTAAACTAATAGAGGGCAATTGCCATACGATATATTCTGCATATTGAAAAATTTATTTGGTTTTGCTTGCTTGATGTGGTAAAGACAAAAATTTAATAATAATAAAACCGTGCACTCAGTATGTAACGTCAAAATATACCCTTATATGCCCTTATGTATATATTATTATTATTATTATTATTATTATTATTATTATTATTATTATTATTATTATTATTATGATTATTATCAGAATTGGCAATGTTGTTTCATTAATTTTTAAATGCCTATTTTTAATTGCTGGAAAAATTATTTTTAAACTATTTTTTGTTCCCCAAAGTATTTACAAAAAATACCGTGTCAGGGTATAGTGATTCATTCCATATATCAATTGCAGAAGCGGAATGGAATAAAGTCAAACCTCTGTTATGTAGGGTTTTTACTATTTCGCTTCATTTCTCGTATGTATATTCCAATTCGAACTCTCACTTCTAACTGAAATCAGCGCCATGTCAGCCTCTATCAGAGATTGCGGTTAAATAACATCTACTTCGATTTGTATAACAGTTAGATGAAATTTAAAGTTGTTAAAAACCATTATTGTCACAGTTTCATTAGCCTTGGGTTCCTCCTTGCAAACATCTTGAGCATAGCTATTCCCATGCCATATTTTCAAGTTTCCTTAGTCCAACAATAGCAACTTATCTAACTCTACCCAGTGTATGTCTGGGGCTAGGACCACAAAATTGTTCTTTTCTGTAACACACCGCCCATGTCATTAAATATTAGCTCAGGCATAAACCTTTTTTTTTAATCTCGTTGTCTTCCACTTTCAAGGATAAACTTGGATAGTGTTTAAAGATTCATCATTCCTAAACCTCTTGACTCAGAATTAGTTCTCTGAATCTCTACCATGATGCTTTCACTTCTAGAGCATTTGCAAGTCTTTACACTTAGGATACTCGCGCTCATTGGAAGTCCAAATTCGCAACTTTTTTAACTCTTGGATTAGGTCTTAAAAATTATACTCTTCTGCAGTATCTTTATCACAGTACTTGCTTGACCGGGTTCAATTTTGTTTATTTATCATTCCTTCAGTTTTTTGCTATACTAACATTTTCTGATTATTCTTCTCGCCCATGTTATTATCCCAAATTTTAACTTAAGCATAACTCTTCACGCCTTCTTTTTTTCAGCTCCTTTGGTTATCTCCAGTCCACCTGGGCACTGTTTAAATGTTTTAACCTCTATGGTATAACAGGTAGCTCCCGATTAAAGAGGTCCTTAACTTTGATATCATACCATATATCATAGATATATGACCAAATGAAGGCTATACAGACAATATTTTGTTAGCGAATCCGCTGTTCCATATACCATAGAGAGATCATTGAGCCATCCCGGCCTGTGTAGCCGGCCTTCGGCCGTATGGAAGAGTTTAGCATCTACAGTATAACCAACACCGGCTTCGCTTACTAAAGTTTTCCTGTATAGTAGGCCTTCGGCCGGGCGAAAGGATTTTCTCCTCTATGGTATAACCAACACCGGCTTCGCTTACTAAAGTTTTCCTGCATAGCAGGCCTTCGGCCGGGAGCAAGGATTTTCTCCTCTATGGTATAACCAACACCGGCTTCGCTTACTAAAGTATTCCTGCATAGCCGGCCTTCGGCAGTGCGCAAGGATTTTCTCCTCTGTGGTATAACCAACACCGGCTTTGCTTACTAAAGTTTTCTGCATAGACGACCTTCGGCCGGGCGCAAGGATTTTCTCCTCTGTGGTACCAACACCGGCTTCACTTACTAAAGTTTTCCTGCATAGACGGCCTTCGGCCGGGCGTAAGGGTTTTCTTCTCTATGGTATTAGAAACACCGGCTTCGCTGACTAAAAGTTTTCTCTGTATCCAGAATAATGCAATTTTAGTCAAATGAAATAACTCCCAATCAAAATAAATGAAATAACTCTCATTTGGGAGTTATTTCATTGCGAAATAATTCCCAATGAAAAATTATGAAATAACCTCCAAAACATTGGGAGTTATTTCATTATGAAATAACTTCCAATTTGTATGAGATTTTTTAATTTTTTGTTGGGAGTTATTTCATTTTTTTTTTGGAGATTTATTTCATTTGGGAGATATTTCACGGTACCCACTTGGATTACCTCTGCGTCATAATATCGCCAAATTTTTAACTTTACATAGTGTTACTCCAGGGATAGGTGCTTAAAATACTACACTTTTCATTATCCTTATCACAGCACGTGATTGGCCGGTTAAAATTTTGTATAATTATCATTTCTTATTATTCCTCGTCTATATTATTAAATATTAGCTTAGACATAAACCTACCCGCCTTTAAATAGGCTTCTTTTTTCATCCAATTTGGGTATCTCCAGTCCGGTTAGGATATTTTTCCCGTGGCGGCCGGACTCTAAATAGTTACACCCCCAAATGTCTCCGGAACCCTATAAAACACCTTCATGATCCTTTCTTCTCATACCTTTACATTTCAGATAACTTTGGGGTTAAACCCACACATTTGATATCTAAGAACCGCCACCAACCCCCAGTCTATGGTATAAGATATAAAATAAAAGCTGCGACATGCTCAATTTTCCACAGCTAATTCTGAATTAACCATCATATCATCACCGGGTTGTATTGCGAATATCCTTAGCAAAGAAAGACATTATAGGGACTTGTTAATGGTCGCCAGCATATGTTGGTATCAGCCGGACTTCTGCCAGTAGTTGGCAGCTGAAGAAATATATATGTACATATATTCCAAGTATATATTGTATAAGACATTTTCTTTACTCAAAGCAAATTATTTAAATTTTCCTAAAAACTATGCAATTTTTCATGAATTTTTTTTTAGCCCCTAGAGCTAAGCAGTTATTTTATTTTGGTTTTAATGAAAATAGTTAAAACATCTACTTAGTCTATCTTTAGTTCACAAGAAAATATGGTAGTTGTTTTTCATATATTGCATGCGCCTAATACTAGGTAATACTTATTATTTTAATCACAAATTGTAGTGATTTGATTTAATATGAATCTATACATCTCATTTCCTCTCTGCCTGTCTTTCTTTCTTGTGTTCGCACAACGTAAAAACTACTGGATGGATTTTAAGAAAATTTCGTGATATTTTTTTGCAAAAATATCTTATTCCCAAAAGAAAGTGGTGAAAAAGCAGTGAAAGTACGCTGTTTTTTACTGATATAAAAGTACTGCATACTTTAAGGCATCTTCAAATTTTGAAAGCCTTATATTTTAAACACGGTTGCGCAACAAATGGCGCTGTTTTAAAATAATCACAAAATATGAATTACTTACTGCCAAATAGCCAATTGAATAAAATTTGTATTTGATTTCTATTTGTACTTTGTGGAATTACATTGTGATTAAAATATTTTAAACACCTTTTACAGATCTTAACAATAATTTTTAGAATTTTATTTAATATTTAGAATTTTTCCTAGGGATAGGTACCTTAATAGAAAGTAAATACGTTTTTTATATGTGAAGGACTATAAAAGTAAGAGTCTTAAACTTCGGTGTGGATTATTTTCAAAGCAAAATAGAAAAAAGTATTGTCAGGAAGCACACAACGTGTGTGGGCATACCTAGTACAAAATAAATGCTGCGACAAGTTCCATGTTCCTCAGTTAATTCTAAATTAAAACCCTCATATCATAAAATGCATTCCACAGATTTATTTTGCGAATACGCTTACCTAAGAAAGACATTATAGGTACCTGTTTATGGTCGCCAACTTTCCTATAAAACTATGCAATGTTTCATATATTTTTTTTAGCTCCTGGAGCTATACAATTATTTTACTTTGGTTTTAATAAAAATTGTAAAAACAACTATTAAATAGTTAAACCAACTATCGTAAGTTTAATAGAAAGGTGGCGTATATATTTTTCATATACTGCATGCGCCTAAAACTAGGTAATACTTCTATTAATATTAATCTTTTACTTGTGGGGGGATTTTCTCCGATTAAAGACACTTTTTTAAATTCTATCTATATCTTTGATCTTAATTTTGAAAAACCTGCAGATAGTGTGTAATTTCATTTATTTTGAAAAATATTAAAATTGAAATAATAGGGTTTTAGTCATAAATTATTATTATTATTATTTAGTTATAAATTATTTAGTCATTATTATTCTAAAGAGATTAAGAAAAATTAAATACCAGTCTGTATACAAGGTAAATGCAATGATAATCATTTTTTTCTTTAAACAATTTTTATAGAGAAATAGAATACGAGATTATTTTTATTACATTCTATAGGTTGTTTTATATAGACTACTAGCTATTCCCGTTGCACTTCGCTACACTCATCCACAAAAAACACTTGGAAGAAAAGTATGACCAAATTTTGTTTTTTTTTTTTTTTTTTGCTAGACTACACAGTGCAACACGGAAACCACTACGTGATAAAAGGCCTAAAAAAAAGAACCCTGTCTCCCAGTTTTGCCCAAAGTCCTCCAGGTTTTTTTATGGGCCCTCAAAGATGTGGGGCCTCGATGTCATTTTTGCAAAAAAATGATCATTTCCTCAAGCTCGTATTTGGCAAACCGTTTGAAATTGTGATATACTCTCTAAGGCAAAGTTGTAGCTCTTGTCATAAAGAACAAAAATTGTGAACATATAAAATCAAAAAAACTTCATCTGTAAGGTTAAAATTGCAAAAAACTTTTAAAAATTCAATTTTGTTTACCTTTTTTCCCCTGTTCAGGTCCATAGGTAGCAAACCGTTCAAAATTCAAGGAAACAATCAACTACAAAAATGAATCTAAGATCTCAATAAACAACTTTCTACAACATATGAACTTCCTAGGAATGATCCTTAACACCGTTTAGGTAGCGCTTAGGTAGCTGCAAAAGTGAAAAATTTCCCGGCTACCCAAACGGTGTTAAGAATCATTCCTAGGAAGTTCATATATTTTTTAGTTTTAATGGGATGTGCCACTTATCCAGTACTCTTATCCAGTCTGCATTTTGCTGGACTATGCACATAAGTATGAGGGTTACTTTTTCAAAGTTGCAAGACTATACCTAATGTAGTTCCCTAGGTACGCGATAATAATTTTTCACTTTGTATATTAGGTATCACGCCCTCCATTCAAATTCAGTCTGTGTTTCTCTACACAATGTATTTTAATATGGGGGTTACTGATGCAAAATTGCAAGGCGCTACCTATTGCAGTTCTCTATATACAGGATAATATTTTTTTAACTTTTTATGGGGGGCACCACGCTCACTGTCCCAATTCAGCCTATGTTTTTCTAGAGTATCCGCATGGGTATGGGGTTTACACAATAATAATTTTTCACTTTGTGTGGGAGGTACCAAGCCCACTGTCCAAGCTACTCTTGCAAACTTGCAAGGCGCTATCTATTGCAGTTCGCCAGGAACACGATAATAACTTTTTACTTTGTATTCCGGCTATAACTCATGAACCAATACACATACAGAAACCGTTTGTACATAAAAACTTTGGTATTGACGTCACCTTTCATATAAACTTTGCAGAAACAAAATCGGTTCTCGCATTCCAGAGCACATCAATTTCTAACACAATGCATTTTTTTTTATATATATAGATTAAGCAAATACTTTTTCTTCATTTTATTATCTTTACATATAACCGGTATGGTATTTCTCTATTTCCTTGTTTACAGCAGAAAGTTATACAGTTTTCCTATTAAAGTAGGCAATATTTTAAATTTTTTTACTCCTATTACTATGGAATAAAAGTATGTGTTTTTAATTTATAATTGAAGATATTTGAAATCTAATAAGCCTTAGTGTGAATTTTCCTGAAAATATTTTTTATAATTTGTAAAACATTTTTTGCTCCTTAAGGTAGGCATTAAATTTTATAATATAATAAACTTTGATTTCAGGTCATATTAGCAGCATGGTTTTAAGCATGTCTGTAAATACTTCCTTTAATTTAGTTTGACATTATCCTTTTTTGAATCGTTAAATATTTACGACTATATTTTTTCGTTTGATTCCAAAAATCAAACTTTGCATAAAGCCCGTCTATCTAGTGTACCAATATTGAACTAAATAAAAATACATCGCACCAAAATAATCCTACAAAAAGAGACAACAAACAATTACTTAATTATTTTATAACATTAACAATGTCGACCTTATAAAGCTAATTAACTATACACCTAATTAAAATTTTGAAAAATCTTAAACAAACACCATTCCAAAGTATAAAAGATAATAAAAAGAAAAACAATTTATTAAAACTTAAGTAGAAATAAATAAAATGTAAACAGTAAAGTTTAATGAAACAAGAAACAAGTAAAAGCAAATTTTAAAATTGTAATTAAAACTTAGGAGCAAAACAGGAATTTAAAACTTAATAAAAGTTCAAGAAAACTTTTTAAAAGTGATTAAAAGTAGGCAGTTATTAAAAATTATGTAGGTTTATTTATTACTAAAATCCGTGTTGGAAAATTTGAATTTATTAAAAAAAAAAATAAAATATTAAATAGTTAAGTGTAAAACGTTGTATATATGTATGGTTTTTGTATCCAGCTTATCGGAATAACTATGGCTGCTTATATTGAGATTTTTCTTTCTCTGGAAAGCAAATAAACGATATATGTAGCACTTTTTGTACCGTTCACTTTTCATACCCTTCAGGATCCTTCTGGATCCTTATACATAGAGAAGTTGATTAAGCGATGTCCGTCTGTCCGTGTTAGTGTTGTAATGTCATTTGCCAAGGCACCAGAAAGGATACAAAAAATTTAAGCACACCAAGCTGTCAGGCATAGTTTCGAAAATTTTGGTATTGCAATTCAGCAACATCGGATCATTCCTTTGGAGGCTGTGGGCCAAAAACCACGCCCGCCTATATTTTTTCATGTTTTTTTTTTAATTGTTTTCAGCTTTAAAGATTCTGTTTTGCCTTTTTTGTCAAATAAATATTAGACTGCGACAGGTAGATCGCAAAGAGTGAATACAGATCTCGGGCGATTTTTGTTTGTTTTTAGATTGGTATGGTTTTTCTGCTTTGATTTCTATTAGAGACTTTAATAGAAAGCAATACACATAGAGATAGCCAATGGACTCACAGGGTACCCACTGATAAATAGGAGCAGTTAAAAGGACCCCCCATGTGTCAATATGAGGAAAAATTTTTTTTTTGTAAGGATTTCTTTTTGCTTTAGTCTGACCAGTCTAACTCAATATAGATTGCAGAAAGGTCCTTAATTTAACAAAAAATTACAATAAAATTAAAAAAAAAATTTACAAAAAAATTTTACAAAAAAATTTTACAAAAAAATTTACAAAACATTTTCAAAAAGATATTTTACAAAAAAATATTCGAAAAAAAATTTTTTAAAAAATTTTCCAAAAAAATTTTCGAAGAAAATTTTACAAAAATTTTTAAAAAATTATTTTTACAAAAAATTGTTACACACAATTTTCGAAAAATTAAAACAAAAATTTCAATATTTCTTTGAAAATGAAAATCATGACTGTAACATAACATCTATTTTATATTAAGAATATACACATGTATGTATGTGTGTATATAGAGTAACATATTTTTTTAAATGCGTTTAATTTTTTTAAATGCGTTTGATTTTTAAATAGATGATATCTCTGTTTTAAAACCTAGGTACATTAAACACATAGACATCATCAGGATACCGACTACAAACTGTCAAAAACCAGCAAAGCTACATGGCTACACGACCACCGTTGTGGCTGTCGTCATCTTAGGCTAATTTTATTTTATTCAACAAAAGAAAATATCACAAAATTGTAAATTACAAATTCATATACAAACAAGAAGTTTTGAAGGAAATATTTATAATTTTTTAAAAAAGTTATTTAATTTTATAAAAGCAAAATAAATATTTCTACAACAATGTCAGAGTTTACGATGTAGCTGTCGGCTTCAATATCATTAAGTAGCTGACAACACGGCGATAAATGTAGCAAACGGAATTTGTTTTCATTTGTCTTCTATTTCTTTAACTTATGAATAATGATTTTTTCTCATACGACTTTATTTAAGTAAAGAGTCAACAATATGGATAATGCTGTACATGTCTGTATAAATAAAATCACCGTGGTGAAGGATATAGAAGATTTGGCACGGCCGAATATAGCACTTTTACTTGTTATTGTTATTTTTATTGCAGTGAAAATTACACAAAAACAATTTCTGAAAAAGAAAAAGAAATAACAGTTTTTCTGAAATCAAAGCTAATAGACACATAAAAAATCTGTGCATCCTTTTAATAAATAATCCTTTGATAGAATAAAATATTTGCAACAAACTAAAGACGTTAAAATTTTCACAAAAGGATGTACATGAAACTTTTTTAATTTTCAAAAAAAAAATTAATTAAATTTATCATAAAACCACATGACAAAAATACACAACCTTTAAGGTCCTTTATTTTGATCCTTTATATATTTTTCTTATGTAGGAAAAGCATTTGAAAATACATCAGAATAAAAGAGAGCAATATATCTAAAGCGTGTTGATAAGTTAAATTAAGAATCCATATAACGAAATAGCCAACAAAGGACACATGGCCCGCTTACGATATATTATACACCAAACCTTTTAAAATTTTCTACAAATAATCATGACAATGGATAACAATCTTTTACCAATGTTTTTTTTTAGATCTAAGGCTCCTAATCAAGAAAATTTTCACAATTAAACTGAATTATTTTTACGGATTCCCACATGAATATATTAATAAAATCTTCTAACCTTAAAAATCTAAAAAATAATACATAACAAGTTTCTAAAACAATTAATTGAATGCTGTAGAAACTTGTTATATATTATTTTTTAAATTTTTATCTTGATTCCTTGGTGTTTAAGCATAAATGCCCTTATAAGTACTGATATATCACGATGAAATATGAGCTAAATAGCAGAGATAATACAATGGCTCTTTAAATAAAGCTCTATATAAAGCTTTAATAAAGCTTTAAATAAACAATGATTTCTAAATATTGATCGTTTACCCACAGAAAATAGTTTTCAAGTCAATGGTAAATTTTAAATGCTTGGTTTGTCAGAAGTTTTCTACAACCCGAAATCCTTAAAAAAAAAACAGAA
>OX451217.1:125931183-126038348 GCA_949628195.1 Phasia obesa
ATTTCTAAACAAAACAAAAAAACCATAGCTACCATTTTGATTTCAAAAAGTTTATTTTATTTTTCTTTCTTATTTTATTTATTTTATTATTTTTTATTTTATTTACTTCATTTATTTATTTATTTTTTATTATTTATTTGTTTATTTAATTTTATTTATTTATTTATTATTACAATACAATTACAAATTATATTCTTACTTAAGTTATCAAGCTTAGTAATGCAAATATTCGTTCGTTGTAGTGCAACACCCAGAGTCTTCGGTGGGAACGGAACCCACATCCCCCAGACTGATAGACTAGCACTAACAAATAGCCTACCGGGTCACCCGGGTGATAGTTGTGGTACATGACACATCGAAATGAAAAAGTTTATTACTTTAAGCATAATACTTTTATAGCAATCTTTTTTATTATCCATTTTTGTGTTGTTGGGAAAAATTCCTTTTTTACAAAATGGTCAGTATTTTGTATATTTCTATTAAAGCAAAAAAATATAAATTGCTTTTAGGCTCTAACAAAGAAATTTAAAATTGTTTTATTTTTTCTTTACTATTTACTTTGTTTTAGACAGTTTTGCAGACTACCAAAATATAGACAATTTTCAATGAATTTAAAAAATAATTACTTTTTATATTCCAACTTGTAACCTCTTGCAACAAACCAAGAGTCATTTGAGGTTAAGCGAGTTTCAGAAAAAATGGTCCTTCCACAAGCATTCAACTTGTAGAAGAGAAACCGTCAAAGTTAAGAATTAAACTAAACAAGGCATCAAAAATCTCCTTTTAACAAAAAGGCTAAAGGTTTAAAAAAATCTAACAAAACCTTGATATTTAACTCTTTAAAGTTAAAAAAGGCATTAACTAGTTTTTTAACACCGCACAAATTATAACTAAATTGCAGATTGAAAATTGTAAATGATTTTTAAACGACTTTAGTTTCACACTTCATTAAGTTTTATATACACCTGATGAATATTATACGTTTTACAAAAGTACCAGCTTAAAGTAGATGGCCATTAGAAGTCATAACACAATTTTTTTTTCCTTGTGCCTTTTAATGTAAAATAAAGAATTAAATCAACAACATGAAATTTTATGACCTAGAAAAAATTCTGTATTATTTTTCGTATTTATATTTTTTTCTTTTTCTTTCATTATATTCTGTTATAGTCTTTTTGTTTATTGATGACTTTTCGTTTCATGTTGTAGGGCCAGAGACGAAAAACTTAATTAAAAAAGCATTAAGCTGAAATAGTAAAAGAAAATTAAGAACAAAAAAAACGTTATAGTTTAAGACGGAGAGGAATTTAAATCAAACAAAGAAAGGAAAATACCTCAAATGCTAAAGTTTTTAAAAAGTTGTAAAAATATAATTAAATGTTAAAGTAATAAATTATTGTTTTTTTTAGCCAACACTAGGGTAAAACGCACAATGGGGGATTAAAAACGCAGAAAAACTATTCGTAGCAATTAAAGGTTTTAATTAGTTTTAGTTTCAAATTTTATTAAATATACAAATTTATTTAATTAAATAATTAATTATTTAATTAATTGCTAAATTAAGATTATTTTTTGTTCTATTTTAAATAAATATATAATTGAATCACTTAAAACAATTAATGAAATGTTTATCTAAAACTAATTAAAACCATTAATTTTTTGAAAAACCTTTTTACTGTAAGGAAAGTAAGTCAAATTTGAAAATAAAACTTTGTTTGGCCAGAGCAAAGGTACACTTACATGATCAAACAGGGCTACCTCGTCCCAACACTAATAAATTTTACAGTACTTATGAAATAAACAGTTGCATGAGCAAGCTTATCTAATGGGTGTGCTCATAAGCTCATGAGCAAGTTGTCATACTCGTACCCAAACTACTTACTGAGCACATGCCTACTCATGTCATAGTATTAGTGAGCAAACCTCTGTTCGTATCCTAAATGCAATGAACTGACCAAGTAAAACGAACTTTCAATACTAGTGACCACTCGTCTCATGTTCGAAACACTCCGTGAGTTTTATGTAGTAGTTAGTAGAGCACTTTTGGATAAGGCTTTGTGTGTTTTGTTTGCACTTGTGTGTTTTTTTTTTTGTTATTCTTAAGGAATGAGGACCTTAACGAGAAAGTAAATAATGTTGTTAAAAAATTCTGTGATTTTTGTTTGTAGACTCCAACTGTATTTGTGTTGCACTCAAAGCATAAAACTGCTTGAACTCGCCCAAGTTCATTGTTATTATGTTCAACATTTACTCATACTTATTCAAACTTGCTGATGGAAACTCTGCCAGCTCATCGCATTTAGCTCGCTGGTCTTCGCTGTTTAATATTGTCCACTCATCGTTACTGGTGTACATTGAACAGACATTAATTCAATGAAATATTATAATGAGTGTATTATTAGCTTCGTTTTTTGTGGTCATACAGTGGTCAATACAGTAAGCTGCTGTGTCAGTTGAATTATACTGTGTTAATAGTGGATTTTATTTTAAAATACTCTGATATTTAAAAGGCATTATGAAGTCTATCACACAGTTTTGGTTATAACTTCTATGCGTTATTTGCTTGTTAGCTTTGGCATGGTGACATAACAATTTTGTTATAACTGACCATGACTTTGACACACATCACAAGGGAGTTGTCAATATTTCTACTTACAACAAAAAATACAAAAACAATAACAACAAAATCACATTATTTATTTTATAGCAACTAGCCTTGAAAACCATCAATAACCATCGATTTCTTAAATTAGATCCCTCGGGCTGGTTGTTTTATTTTTTTAAATTAAAAAAAAAATTCAATAATGGCCCTAAAAATCTTTACCCAAAATGGTTATAATGCTACTATTTGCAACCATTTAATTTTTATTTTTATTTTTATTTTCTGTTCTTGACATGCATGAAATTGCGAACATTAACTGGCAAAAATAAACATACACGCACGCACACTTAAATACCAGAACATTCTTGAACAAAAATATTTACGGTAATTAATTTTGTAAATGAACGTTTAACTAACTCTACTTACTGGTAAAGAAATAATTTTTTTATTTTAAGATATATATTTTTATATGAAATTAAAGTATAATAAACAACAACTTAACTTACATTTTACTATGAGAAATTCGATAAGCGTTAATAATAGCCAAAAATTCAATTAAAGCAGCCTTAAAGTAGGCTAAGGTTTTTTAATTAGAATAAACAAAAAAATTTTACTTTATATTTCAAATGAAAAAGAAAACAAATTAAAAAGAATTTTAAAGTTTAAAAAAGAAAGCATGTAAGGACCTTGTCAATAGCGCTGGACTTAAAGAAGGCAGTTTTTCTTTTCGAAAATGTTTATGGCTTAAAATATAAAAGTGGTTGAGAGTTAGAAACAATTTTTTGAAATAAAATTTTTTTAATCGCAATAAAATCTCCTCAAAAATAAAAATGCTGTAGCCTTGCTTTACAGTATACATTTTTATAAATTAAATTCATGTATTGTAAATAACGTTTGGTGAATGACATACGAACAAACTTAAAAGTAACAAATATATGTATGTGTAATATAACTTATTTTAATTAAAGATTTTTTTTTTGGATATAAATAGTTGCTAAGAGCTGGCACACATTTTTCACATACATTATAAAATTGGACATTCACAGCTAAACCAACTGTAAAGAACTGCTTCTTTGATGCCTAACCACAACAAAACTTTTCCTGGAACCTTTTTCTTTCGGATAAACTTAGTTTCTTTGTATGGTTTGTATCTGGAAGACAAAGTAATATTTTGGCTGCCATTCATTGCCTGCGACGGTGAAATATGACTCGTCATCAATCACGCATTCGTACTCTGGTGAGCAGGAATAATAATTTTTGGAGAGTTTGTGTAACCTGCTTTTCATAGTCTTCTGTTGTGCTTCGGTGGTGAATATTGCTGTTTTTAACCGACTTCAAGAAAGAAGGAGGTTATCTATTCGTCTAAATGTTGCTTTTTTAATGTATGTAACCGCAGAACTCAGCCACTTCTGAACCGATTTTAAAATTTCTTTATTTGAAAGGTTATGCTTTCAGGTTGGTCCCATTTTAAAAAGAGTTCATTATAATTAAAATTAAAGGGTGTCCCCATACAACACACATGTTTTTTACGTGTATTAAGAACCGTAAAGGGCACAAAATTAAAATTTTAAAAAATTGCGTGTCGCTATAGCTCCCAACAGCAGAAATTAATAAAAAAATAAATTTAAAATTAAAAGGGTGTCCCCATAGGTGACATAATTTTACCTATTTAGGTCTATCTTTTGAACCGTTATAGACAAAACCTTAAAAATTTGACAGAATGTCGATTACTATGACCGTTATAATAAAATGTATAAATATTCAAAATTTTAGATTAAAGGGTGCTCCAATAGTACATTTAATTTGATATATATGGCCATACTTTTGAACAGTTGTATACAGACCGTTGAAATTTACAAAGAACCTGTATTGCTAAGTCAGCTATAACAAAAAGTATAAAATTTGAATTTGGAACTAAAAGGGTGTCCCAATAGTTAATGTAATTCTATGTATGTGGCCCAACTTTTGAACCTGAGAGACAGACAGCTGAAATTTACAAGGAAATTGTATTGCAAAGTCCATTATAGCAAGTATACAATTTGAATTTAGAAATTAAAGGGTGTCCCCATAAATTATGTAATTTGATCTGGCCATATAGCCCTATCTTTTAAAACCGTTAAACACAAACACTTGAAAATTAGGCAAAATGTCCACTATTTTCTCTGGTATGATAACAAGTATACATATTTGAAATTATAATGTGAAGGGTGTCCCAATAGTTCATTTAATTTTATATATATGGTTAAACTTTTTAACCGTTATAGACAAATAGTTGAAATTTACAAAGAATCTTTGTGGCCAAGTCCTCTATAACAACAGGTCTTTAATTCCTATCTTTGAAACCATTATAGACAGAAGCTTGAATGGTGTCCCCATAAAAGACGGATGCTGGTGAAAATAGCTTCACTTTTGAATAGTAATAGGGAGAGGCTTGACATTTAAATAGTCTTAATTTTTTTCGCTCTAATTTTGGCGCATCTTTTATTTGGTTTAAAGCTAATTCTTACAGATTACTTCTTACATTTTTAGTTTAGAATTGGTGCACTTCTATCTGTTTTGAAGTCGGTTTTTTTTCTTTTTTTCGAATTCCCATGGATTCTAAATATTTCTGTAATGTGATTTTGTCACAGTCATATTTTTTACCCAATTGACGATACGATTTGGCACTGCAGCCTACTGTTTCAGCCTTTAGTTAAACTCGAACTTAGGCATCTTGTAATTTTCTTTAATTTGATTTTTTATTTATTAATATGCATATTACACTATAAATAAAAGTTTTTTTGTTTAAACCCATGTTCTGAAAATGTCTGAAAAATTTACATTTCTTTTTATCTAAATTTTCTTCACAAAATTTACAAATTAATTTGCGACGGTTCAACTCGTTTAGTGAAATTTTCAAAACCAATGTGAACTGAGCAGGGGATTCTAAGTTTTTTTTTTTTTCTTTAAGTAGATAGTGCAGTTCAACTTCAGATATATATATATATATATATATATATATATATATATATATATATATATATATATATATTGTGGTTGTAAGCATCATGGTTACATTTTTCACAACAGTATTGCACTTGTTCGTATTTTATTCACCATACATACGTTAATTCATTAAAATTTTTGTTTTAAAATGTTTGCAATACAACGAGTGAAGCATATTTTTGGGGTGTTAAATTACATTTTTATATTATTTAACAAATTAATCACTTGAATATTTAATATTTAATTTAAATTATGGTTTTTAAAAGGCTTAAGTTTGTAGAAAATTGTATATTAAATTTCTCAAAAATATAATAATTTTTATTTATAAAACTTTTTGGGAATTTATATATTAATTATTTAGTATTATTATAATTTTTATTTTGGAGAAATTTCACTTAAAATTTTACCAAGAACTCAAATAATATTAATTAAGTTTGTGGGCTTTTGTGGGCGGGGAAATACTTACTTATGTAAATTGCAAACAACCAGACAAATCATTTATTTAAATGTAGCACAATTTTAGGGGTTAGTAATAGCAAAAAAAATATTTTATTTTTATTTTTTTTATTATAATAATTTTTATTTATTTATTTATAAAATATTAATGATTGTGTAGTTTTTTACCCGGCTTGAGGTCCCAGATAAAAAAGTAAATGTTAAAACCTAAACCGATCCAACTTATTCTTATATACAAATTAGTTTATCACAACAACAAAAAAATTAAAAAAAAACTTTAAAAATATTTTTATGTTAACAAACTACAATATTTTATTTTCATGTTTAAATATAAATAACTCTTTTACAATATTTATTTTTTAAAACCCTTTATTGATTTTTGTTTTATTTCAATACATTTTCCCATTTTTTTTCTTTCTATAACGTTTTCAGTTGTTTGTTAAATAAGCAAATAAATTTGCAGGAAAATTTAGGTCAAATTAAATTATATTAAATATTTACCATAAATTTTATAATAAATTTTATATTTAATTTAATCTGAAAGTGTTACAATTTAAAGAAAAACTCAGCATCAACCAACCACTTTGTATTTGTAGCATTTAAAAAAAAACATAGGAATGTTTAAATATAAAACCCAGATGTTACAAATGCCTTAAGCTACAGATATTTTACACATACACGTATACACTTGCAATTATACACAAACAAACAGACACACATTTATAAATTTTTAGCATCCACACATATTTTTTATTTTCGCGCTCCTCCTGTCTCACTCTCTGTGACAATTTAAAATACGCTTTGACGTAAATGTGAATAAAGTACAGTGGCAGTGATAACACAGCAAAGAAATGTGAAAATTTTAGCTTTTAATGATTTTTTATGAAGGATCTTTATGTTAAAATTAAATATAGTTTCTGGCTGCTGCGGCTAGGCTTCACATGGAGTTCATCCTGGAGTTTCGATTTGCAATAGGAGGAAGTATGTTTAATTGTTGCGCATTATGAGGAATTGATACATTTTGATTAACATCAACACTACGCTGCATACCCGTCTCTAAAATAATACGCCTTAAAAAAAGGGTTGTAATTTAAATTATCCAGCAGGAAAAATTTTATTCAATTTAAAAAATAGATTTAGAGATATACGAAATATGCAAACATTACATTTCAATGCCTCCCTTGTAACCTTAGTTGAAAAAAATATGAACCGAAATTTACATTCCTTCATTTTTTTATATCCGAACGTTTTTTTAAAACAAAAAAAAAAATAATCGGTGCAAGATAAAGTTAAAGACTTAGTTAGGTTCGTGATGTAGCAACTTCAAATCCAATATATTGTATAAATATATAATATACAATATACAATATTATATATTTATACATATAATAAAACAGTAACTCATTTTCTACCTGTCTGTCATTTTATCTGTGTTCACATAACGTAAAAACTACTGGATGGAATTTATCAAAATTTTTTGAGGAGGTACCTTAGTATGCCTATTCAAATATAGTATATTTTTTACGTTGTGGAATTATATTGTTATTAAAATATTTTACAGAGCTCTACAATAATTTTTAGAATTTTTTATAAATTTTAGAATTTTATCTAGGGATGGGTATCTTTATATAAAGTAAATACATAAGAGTTTTAAAATTTAATGTAGATTACTTTCAAATCCAAATCGAAAAAAATATTGACAGGGACTAGAGTTTCCAGTACAAAACAATAGTTTTTTTCTTTTCGATCTCCACAGTAATTTCTGACCGATCATCTCCATACTATGCAAACCGAGTCCCAGCTAACTACTTGAATTGTTTGTTTTTGATCACTTTACAAAGAAATAGTCTAAAGGGATCAATTCGCAGCTTGATTTTGAAGACTATTATATATTTACTTTCAAAATTCAAGGAAACAATCAACTACAAAAAAGAACCTAAGATCTCAATAAACAACTTTCTAGAACATATGAACTTCCTAGGAATGATTCTTAACACCGTTTAGGTAGCGCTTAGGTAGCCGCAAAAGTGAAAAATTTCCCGAAAATTTTTAAATTCATTTCGGCTACATAAGCGCTACCTAAACGGTATTAAGAATCATTCCTAGGAAGTTCATATGTTCTAGAAAGTTGTTTATTGAGATCTTAGGTTCATTTTAATAGTTGATTGTTTCCTTGAATTTTGAACGGTTTGCTACCTATGGACCTGAACAGGGGGAAAAAGGTGAAAAAAAATGAATTTTTAAAATTTTTTTGCGATTTTGACCTTAAAGATGAAGTTTTTTTGATTTTATATGTTAACAATTTTTGTTCTTTATGACAAGAGCTACAACTTTGCCTCAGAGAGTATATCAAAATTTCAAACGGTTTGCAAAATATGAGCTTGAGTAAATGATCATTTTTTGCAAAAATGACATCGAGGCCCCACATCTTTGAGGGCTCATAAAAAAACCTGGAGGACTTTGGGCAAAACTGGGAGACAGGGGCCTTTTTTGTTTTTTGGTCTTTTATCACATAGAGGTGTCCGTATATGGTATTTTTTTTTCGTGTTGCACTGTGTTATATGTATAAATAGAGTAATCAAATGAAGGTCTTTTGAAACATTTCCAATCAGAGTCCATTCAGAGAGCACGATCGTAAATTAATATTTGAAATAGCGTTCAATAATAATGTACACATTACGTTATTTTCTGTAGTGTTCCTTTTTTTCGCTTAACCTTTTTAGAATAAGATTTCATATACAATTATGTGAAATTTACTATCATGTAGCAGTTGTTATATTAAAATAAATATATTTGGGACCCATTGGGTTTATAACAAATTTGTCGTTGTTTGTTGTAAAAACACATTTTCTTTAATAAATTTTTCATTTTTATTCCCACTGCAACCACTGTGCTTTACAATTATACACTACTGCAATTGTTGCTGTAGTTGTTTAAGGAAATTTTTCTTGTTTTTCATTATGTTGCTGTGTATTTTTGTTTGTTTAGTTTGTTCCAAACTATAAATAAACGTTTATTCTACAATTTGGATGTGTAGATAACACACTACTAACACTGCCACAATTAGCAACACACTCTATACAGCAAAAGCCCTGCCAAAAAGCACACTACAAAAAATGCAATTTTCTACTACAACTATTTAGAACTATTCAGCATTACAGGATATATGGGTGTGTATGCGTGCATGGGTGCGTGTGTGTGAGTTTGTATATATAAGTGAAAATTTGAATACTTGATAGCATTAGCTAGTTTCGATTTTCATTTTCTGCCAACAAAAACGCATATTAAAAACATCAACCGACATACAATAAAAACAAATATGTTATTATCACAGACACACATGCACAGACACTTGCATATAAAAAGTTTTATCTACTTGGCAATATTTAAATGTCTTCTTTACTCTGCCTCTCTTCTGTCTTGTTGTTTTTATTTTATTTTTTTGTTTAATTTTTTGCCACTCCTCTTGGCATTTGTTTTAATTTCAAAACTCTTTGGTGATTGAACTTCTGCTAGTTGTTGCTAATGCTTGCATTATTTGCTTTTTGTTGTTTTTTTTCCAGTTGTTACTGTTGTACGAGTAGCAGTTGTGTGTAGTTGTAGTTGTTACGTAACATTTGCATAAAGTTTTAAAATTTTGTGGTGGAGCATAAGCATGCTAAAATTATGCAGCATTTTAATTAATATTTTGTGGCATGCTTTTGGGCTGTTTTAATGGTGTGAGTGTTTTCGGTTATTTTATTTTTGTTGTTGTTGTATTTCTGCTTTCTTTTATAAATAAAGCTGTATGCATGCATGCGTGTGCGTGTGTTTGTATGTGGATAAGTGTTGGCTTAGCAATTTTCAACAACTGCACCATTTCAGCCATGAAACCCATTCAAGCTAAAACCATCTAACGAGAGTAAAGAGTATTTTTGTTTTTAATTTTTGTTATGTTGTTGTTGTTATCATTATTTAGCCGCATTTGTTCAAGAATTTTCTAACACAAATACTGTAGAATTTTGCTTTAAACTAAATAAGCAAACACCTCTCATCGAAAACAAAAATAAAATTGCAAAAAACAAAAACTTTAAATAACTATTTAGCTGCAGTCAAGGAAAAGTTAAATTTAACCAAAACAATAAATGAAACCGATGAATCTTAAATTTGGATAAAATTTATTTAAAGAATTTTCGCAGAAAGAGAATATTTTTCTAACAAAAAGGGCTCCTTTAAAATTGGTTGCTCTTTGAAAAAATAACCTTTTAAGAAAAACAAAGCAATTTTTAATTATAATAAGTTTTGCTTGATTTGTTTAATTTATTAAAAATTGGATTTCTAACACAACGAGATACAATATCTTATAAATTACAGTATTAGAATCAGACAGGTGAATTACATTTTTATTTTACAAAAATTACAACAAAAAAATTATTTTAAAAAACTTTACACTGTTTAAAAAGTCCTAAGTTTTTCAGTACCATTTCTGGTAAAAGCATCTTCACCAAAAAATCAATTCGATATAAAGGCGATTTATCACAAAAAGCCCTCTCAAATCCAAATTTTTTCTTAATAAAAAATACCATACAATAAAACAGATCATTATTAAAAAATGGTGCTTTTTATAATACAGGTACTTTCAAAATATTCCCTCATATATTTCGGAGCTTTTAAACAATAACTTACTTAACGAAAGTACCGAACGAACGAAGGTACGAAGTACTAAAAAAGGTGCTTTGTTATAAAAAAATGTACTTTTTGCCAAAAAGTTTTTTACAAAAGTTTCTTTTTAATTTAAAGGTACTTTTTCGAAAGAATACTTTATTGAAAAAAAACATGCTTAAATAAAAATATTATTTACAAAAAGTTATATAAGAAGATTGTACTTTTTTAACAAACAGGAAATGGTACCCTTTACAACAGGTGGAAAGGGTATATATAAGTTTGTCATTCCGTGTGTAATTTCTATAATATTCACTTCCAACCCCATAAAGTATATACATATATTCTGGATCCTTATACATAGAAAAGTTGATTAAGCGATGTCCATCTGTACGTGTTCGGTTAGTAGTTAATTCCATTTGCCAATGCACCAGACGAGATACACAAGATTTAAGATCACTAATCTGCCAGGCATAATTTTGAAAATTTTTAGATTGCAACTCCGCAACATCAGATCAATTTTTGGAGGCTTTGATTTAATGAAGCATTTAAAGAAAGCAATACATATAGAAGTATCCTACTAATAATTAGGAGCAGTTAATAGAGGTTGCCAAAAGACTCATAGGGCGTCTACTGCTAACCAGGAACAGTCAAGAGACCCATAAGGGGGAGTCAATGAGGAAATTATGTTAAAGGATTTTTTTTTTGCTTTAGTCTGCCCTACGCAATGTAGAATGCAGGAAGTTCTAATTTTTACAACAAAAATTTTTACTAAAAATTTTCATAAAAAAATTTCACTAAAATTTTTACTAAACATTTAAAAAAAAAATTTACAAAAAATTTCTAAAAAAAATTTTCTCATATAATATTAACTAAAAATTTACAAAAAATTTGTAAAACAAAATTTTACAAAAAAATTTCTAAAAAATTTTTACAAAAAATTTCTAAAAAATGTTTACAAAAAATTTCTAAAACAAAAACTCAAAAAAATATTTCAAAAAATATTTACAAATATTTTCCAAACAATTTTTAGAAAAATTTTTACAAAAAATTAAAAAAACTAAAAAATATTTAAAAAAAAAATTTTCAAAAAGTTTAAAATAAAATCTAAAATATTTTTACTAAAAAATGCTCAAACAAAATTTCTAAAAAAAATTTCACAAAAAAATTTTAATAAAAATTTTCATTAAAAATTTACAAAAAATTTCTAAACAAAATTTTACAAAAAACTGCTAAAAAAAACTCAAAAAAATTTTCCAAAAAATATTTACAAAAATTTTCCAAACAATTTTTACAAAAAATTAAAAAAACTAAAAAATATTTAAAAAAAAATGTTTCAAAAAGTTTAAAATAAAAAAATGCTCAAACAAAATTTCTAAAAAAATTTTCACAAAATTTTTTTAAAAAAATTTTCACTAAAAATTTACAAAAAATTCTAAACAAAATTTTACAAAAAAATTTTACAAAAAACTTCTAAAAAAACTCAAAAAAAAATACAAAAATTTTCCAAACAATTTTTAGAAACATTTTTACAAAAAATTAAAAAAAAATTAAAACGAACTTTTGAAAAAAACTTAAAAAAATATTTGTACAAAAATTTTTCAAAAAATTTAAAAAAATCTAAAATATTTTTACTAAAAAATTCTCAAAATTTTTAAAGAAACATAAGAGGGTAACAATATCTAGCATTACTATGGTGAAGGATACATATGTTTTTTATTATTATTTTAATATTATTATTAATTTTTTTACTTTTTTCTTTACAAATAAAAAATAAAATAAAACGATTTTACCCAAATGTTTTTTTTTACAAAAATACTATTTTTACCAGTTAATCTTTTTTTACAAAAACTTCTTTACAAAGACTATATTTTTAATTAACGAAATCGCCTCAAAGCATGCTTCTAATATGTAAGAAAAAAAAATCTTAAAATTTTATAACTACGTGTTTGTTGCCTTTTCAATATTATTTATTGAAAACTTGCTAAAAATTTCATCTTAAACTTATTTCTACTCCCTCTTTCAAACTCACTAAAAATTTCATTTTCCTTCAAAGCCAAAACTTCAAGTCTTAACAACAAGATTTTCATGCTTCTAAATTCTTGTTTATTTCGTTTGTTATTCCTTTTGAGAAATTCTTAATTTACAAAACTGCTAAAGATAAAGAAAAATAAAGAAAATTCCTTTCTTAGTTGATTTCTTTCAAAGAATGCTTGAAGTTGATTTTTATGATTTTATTTGCCCAGTAATTGTTTTATACTCAAAGGCAGTATGCTTTAAGTCTTTATTATTACTTTTACTAACTGCCACTACTTTTACAATTCTATAACTCGCTTGCAAATAAATTATATTCTATATACATACATACGTATAAATTGAGCATAAATATAAAGATTTATTTTACACTTGGCTTTAGTCAAACAGCCAGCCAGTGAGCAGCACAAGTGGAGCTGAGTTGAAACGAAAAGAAAATAAAAAAAATAAAAAGTAAAAAAGTACCCAGAGCCAGTAAAAGCAGTAAAAGAAGCCTTAAGTGCTATTGATTTTTGTTGTTTTCTGTTATAATAAAATACTTCACAACTACTCCCTGTGCTATGTAAATTTTTATTTTATTTCATTTTATTTTTATATATATTTTGCACTTGCAGGCATATTAAATCATTTTTATATATATTTTTCATTGTACAAACAAACACTCAGTTATACCTTTAACCAGCCATATTTACACATTTGCTTACAATGTTTACAACAATACACTCATAAAATAATATTAAAATATATTGTAGTTTTTTTTTATAATTACATAATTTTGTTTGCTAATAAATACATAAACAAACATCACACACACACACACATACACACACACACACATTTACAAAACAAATTGACACACTCACACACAAATTACAATATATTAAAATGCAATTCATATAATTAAATTCAGCCTGCTTCTGCTTTAATTAAAAAAGGGGAGAAGTTAAGCAAAGCGCATAATTAATATAAAGTTTTTATGTTTAAATTTGTTTTAGCTTTTATTCAGTTTTTTCCCACAATATGTTTTTATTAATTGATAAAATGCAAAACTTAATTTATTTCACCCTAAAGTTATGCTTTAAAATTTTAATATTGAAAAGTTACAAAAAATATATAGAGGACCACGAATTAATTGAAGGCACCTTTAAATAAAATAATAGTGAAATATTTTTCTGTTTTTTTTTTTAATTTCTTTGGAATTAATAAGATTCCCAATTAAAAATGCTTTTAAGAAACGGGTATTGAAAAAAGTACTTTTTGAAAAAAGCAACTATTTGCCAAAAATATATTTTGATTAAAAAAAAAATACTTTTTCGTAAAAAAAGACTAACTTATAAAAAAGTATATTAAAAAGGTATATTTTACATAAAGGAGCATTTAAAAAAAAGTCTGGTGTAACCTTTTGAAAAGAGCACAAAAAAAAGCTTTTAATAAATGAGATTTCCGATAAAGTACTTTTTACCGTCACACAAACTTTTTGTAAAAACTATATCTTGAAAAAAAAAAAGAAATAGTTTTAAAGAAAACATAAAATATGTGGAAAAAGTGTTTCTACATACATATGTTTAATTTTACTGTTCGAAAACGTACTTTTATTTAAAAAGTACTTTATTCTGAAAAAAGAACTTTATTCTGAAAAAAGTACTTTATTCTGAAAAAAGAAAGCTCTTTGCATGGAAGTGATATTTTTAAAAAAGGATCTGTTTACATACATATAAATAGATAGTAAAAAAGTAGCTTCTTTAAAAAGTAATGTTTCTTAAAAATAGTTCATTTTATTAAAATGTGTAATTTTTTGTTAGAAATTAAATTTCTAGGTAAAAAAAAACAAGGTTTTTCTAAAAAACTACTTTTTGTAAAAAAAACTACTTTTTATAAACTACCTTTTTGTATAAAACTACTTTTTGCTAAAATGTGTAAATTTTTGTTAAAAATTAGATTTATATTTTTTTGTAAAAAACAGATTTAAAAAAAATACTTTTTTTTTAAACTACATTTTTGTAGAAAACTACTTTTTGGAAAAAAGCTACTTTTTGTAAAAAAAAACTACTTTTTGTAAAAAAACTGCTTTTTTAAAAAATTACTTTTTTTAAACTACCTTTTTGTAGAATACTACTTTTTGTTAAAATTTGTAAGTTTTTGTTAAAATTTAATTTCTATTTTTTTGTAAAAAACTATTTTTTTTGAAAACTACCTTTTTGTATAAAACTACTTTTTGCGAAAACGTGTAAATTTTTGTTAAAAATTAGATTTATATTTTTTTGTAAAAAACAGATTTAAAAAAACTACTTTTTTTTAAACTACATTTTTGTAGAAAACTACTTTTTGTAAAAAATCTACTATTTGTAAAAAAAAATACTTTTTGTAAAAAAACTGCTTTTTTTAAAAATTACTTTTTTTTAAACTACCTTTTTGTAGAATACTACTTTTTGCTAAAATGTGTAAGTTTTTGTTAAAAATTAAATTTCTTATTTTTTGTAAAAAACTACTTTTTTGAAAACTACCTTTTTGTAAAAAAACTACTTTTTTGAAAACTACCTTTTTGTAAAAAAGGCCTTTCAAAATGTATTTAAAAAAAACAAAGTGGTTTTGCAGCATAAACTATAATTTTTTTTCACTTTTTGTTTTGTAAAAGAATTAATTAATAAAATATATATATAAGTACAATCAAGCGCAAGAAAAGCACTTTTTCTAGAAAAGGACTATTCTTTTATCTAAAACTAAATTTTAAAGGTGCTTTTTTAAAAATATTTTAAGCACACAAGCATTTTTTTTAGCTCTTTGACTTTAAAGAACCTGTTTTCTAAATTAATATTTTTTTGTAAAAAAGTACCTTTTTTTAATTAGCCTTTTCTGAAGTACGTTTTTTAAAAAAAACTATATATATGAAAAGGTATCTTTCATAAAAAGAAAACACTATAAAAAAGTACCTTTTGTAAAAAAGTAGTTTTTGTAAAAAAAGTACCTTTTGTAAAAAGTACAATTTTGCCGAAAAAAATTCTTTTAGAAAAAAGTGTACTTTTGTGCAGACAAAAAACATATTTTTTTGAAGCGTTAAAAAATCATCACCGAAATCAAAGAATGGCTTAATAAATACCAAGGGGGCTCCCTTCTTTGGTTAGAAAGTGGTTTAGTGAGTTCGTTATGGTCGTTCCAGCACAATGACGACAAATGTTTAGGTCGCTGAAATATGTCGCCGCGTCACAAATGGTCGATAAAATTAATGGATTGTCGAAAAGAGCTTGAGGTGGCTGGGGCATCTCAATCGGGCGGCTACGTTAAATTTTGCATAATTATTTGCAAAATCCAGGTTGAGAAATGAAATAGTTTTTCGCATAAAACAGAATATGTTTTATCTGATAAGTCACGACACTATCAAATTGACTTCGTAATTAGTTTGAGTTTAATCTTAAATTTTGTATCTTAAATATTCTTTTGATTGTGCTACCATTCAACTAATTTTTCTTTATAATTATTTCTTTCTTTTTAGGTATGTTGTGGTGCCAGTTCTTTGCTAATTTAAAATTTATTATTTAATTTAAATTAAAAATATTTGGTAAGTTTCTTTGTTTTCTTCACATTAAAACGAATTCATTTGTCATAGGGGAATTGTAAGGTTTTAAATTTATTTTTTGAAAATTTATAGAAAATGTGCTTTTAAAAATTTCTGTTTTTTTTTCGGTTGTGTTTTCAAAAACAACAGCAATAATATTCGTATTTAATAAAAAATCTAACAAAATTTTGTTTACCAGATCTTAGATGTTTTTAGCCAAATGTAAACAACTGTGCGTGTGAGTGTGTATGTGTGGTTGTCAGTGACAAAATATTGGACAACAAGTCCTTTAGCTAAACATATACCCAAGGGATATTAACATAATAATATTACTACCACTATACAACAACATTTGTTTTAATAAATATATTGTGTTGAACAAACATTCCTGATTATGATAGACATCATATAGACTTCCAAAAAAAAAACAAAAAATTTTTCTTTTTATAACAATAGAATAAATTTCTTGACTCCTAACAAACCTTTAATACAACAGCTTAAAATAAGGACACGTATTTGTATCCTTAAAGACATAACATTTGACAAAAAATAATTTAGTGGACCAACAAGAAAACAAAATCCCTGAGATGTTTATTTTTTTCTGTTGAACTAATTTGAGAAAGATTTTTTAACTTTAGTTCCATGCATTTATTTGCTCCTTTTACTACTGAGTTACCCAACCTTGCTTTCTTTGCCGAAAAAAAATGTTTTTTTCAACATATTTTTCCTTATAGTATAATTGGCAACACTAAGCTTTTACAAACAGGAAATAATATTTGACTAGTATACACTGATAGAAAAACCATCTACCGTCAAAGTAATTTGACATCAAGACTTTGACAAGTATCTTAGTTTTTGATCCCGTGACACTTGTCATCCTTGTGATATTAACATTTACATCAGTTGGTCGTTTTGTCATCAATGGCAACTATCACAATTCTGTCATCAAAGCAATGACACACAGTCATCAAATAAATAACAGATATAGATCAACTTGATGACAAAATGTTATGAACGCAAAAACCATCCTGTGTAATTTAGTTACAATTTGTCATCAACATAATTAATATTTGATATTCAATAATTTTTTTTTTAAGAAAATTAATTGAATTATTTCAAGCTTCTTTGGATGAAAATAGGATAAAGGATAAAGGCCATGATTAACTATCCTACACAGTCGTACGATTCAATTACAATAAAGTTGACAGAATTCTGTCCTACTCAAAAAATCGTGTCAAAATGGCATTCTAAGTGCCACACTATTATACAAACAGCCGATTTTGTAACTCTGATCTAAAGGAGAAAATTAGGTTAGGGTTTTTTTTAAATCGTACAGACCTGTCAAAAAGTCTGTCACACACATACACTTCTGATCTGCACTATCATACTTATTGAGCACACATGCCTTTCATGACAGATCATACGACTAAGTGTGATATTGAATCATGGCATGGACTTTTGTTGATTTGGTTACTAAGGTAAAGTACGCTACACTTTTTATAACGAGTCTGTAATTGAAAGTTAAAATTATTTTTAGAACAGTGCTACAGCGCTACTGGTGAATTAATTTGAAGCTGATATAGCTGTTGTATTACCTATTTTATTTCGTCGAAGATTTATTGTTATAAATAGTTTTTTAACGAAGGGATACACACTCTGAAATAAGCTTGTATATGTCTAAGAATTCGTAACGGCTGGGATACGAACCTTGGAAACAATTACATGCTTAGTAGCCAATGTGCTAACCAGCTAAGCTACAAGGCATTTATTTCGCACTTTACTCTCACACTTTTTTAACGTTGACACCACATATGATGACCAACAATCAAACCTAAATAAGCGCGCTAAGCGTAAAACCTAAAGACTAGCTTTAATGATACAATGGCCAACTTTAATAAGGGCAAATTGTGTTCTGTCATGATAAATAATGTTGACTTATCTTCTCTAATAAAATCCGAAAAATTACTGTCATTACTTTTTCCCTAGAAAAAATTACAATTTATTTGCAGCCAACTTCACCACCTTAATCAATGTCAAAATTGGATAATCCAATTGCAAAGCGTAGACGCCAAGATCTTTAGTTTCTTTGGGTTTGTTTTATACATTTTATATGTACCTGCAATTCTTGACCGTTAATTTAAAATTGGCTATAAGTGTCATCATGTTCTCATTTGCTCATGTGTTTTGTATTTTCATTTACACCGTACCGAGTCTGTCTTTAAAATTCCGTGCAGAGATAATTATAAATGAGTTTTGTCATCATAATGATGACAAATTTACATCAACGAGATTTAATTATTTAAATTTTAAATAATTTAATAAATGCTTTTAAAAACGAAAATTATAAATAAAACAATTAAATTTTATTTAAAATGCTAAAGGAAATATTTTTACACTTTCTACTTTTTCTTATATACATCTTTTACCTATTAAATACAACTCTAAAATGGCATTGAGTTAATGACACTACATTCAATAGATGACAATATGACAAAATTCTATAATGACTTTTACCATTACACTAACTCCAGTTTTCGCCTTATTGATGATATTTGTCATAACATAGATGTCATAATTTCGCTGACATGGCACGTCATTAAACCGAGAATTTATTTTTCTTTTAGTGTAAAGTGTTTTTTTTTTTCTGTCTTCCCAGTAGATTTTGTTAATAAGCTTAGTATGTATGTTATATTTATATATTAATCACCTCATAAAACTTTTGTCACTTACTGTCCTTTTATTGCGCAAGTGGAAACTGGAAACTGGACAACTACAAAATATTTTTAGCGTAACGAATAAGGTGTTGATAAGTTTTATTTCATGTCCATTTTTCAGAGGAGTGCCGCCTTTTTGTTATCCTAATTATAGCGTATTATATGTGTGTGTGTTTTGTTTAACATCATGTCATACCAAACAACATTAAATGGACAAACAAAGTAGATTTAAGGTCTGCTGTAAGGAAGAGCTTATATTGTTGACAAAGAACCAAATTTGTTACACTATTTTTCCAATTTTCTTTTACTTGTACGAAATTATGACAGGATGTAAGAAGCAATTTTTTTTTAATAATTTTCACCGTTTGTCATCAGACAAAGAAGGTTGTGATTGACACGCTTTCTTTACATCAAAAGAACCATTATTTGCGTTATTAAGAAGGGATGAAAAAAATTGAAAAGCAATACAGGTAAATAGAAAATATTGGAATTTTGTTATAAGGAGTATTTCCAAGAAAGAGAAGAAAATCATATACAAATTTACCACAATTTGAGTTAATTATTTTTTATAAAAATATATCTTCAGATTTTTTTTTATGTTTAAAATTTAATTTTTATTAAAAATATCCAATTCTGAAAAGCCTTTGAATAGAGTGCTTTATTTAACAAACTACATTTTTAAAAAACGTAATGAGTACCATTTTGTAAAAGTACCTTTTACTAAAAGCACCCTTTACTAAAAGCACCTTTTGAAAATGTAATTATTTTTCAAAATGTAAATATTCAAAAAAGAACTTTTCGTTAAAATTTGCTTGTTTTAAGAAGTATTCCCCTTAAAAAATAAGTACAATTTTGTAACAAAAAGTGCCAAATTTTAAGATAATCCGTTTTTAAAAACCCCAAGAGGTATAGCTAAAAAAGATAAATTCTTTAAGAAAAATTAAGAATTAAAACAATGTTTTTATGAAAGTGTTACCATTTTCTAAAAAGTACCTTTTAGTAGTAAAAATATATTTTTTATAAAAACAATTTTTTTTAGCAAAGGTGTTTTTAAAATTAGGTTTAGTAAATAAATCTATTAAAAAGTACTTTTTTGAAAATAGTACCTTTTTCGTAAAAGTACCTTTTCCGAAAACTTAATTTTAATAAATTCTTTTAAGTACTTCTTTGTAAGAAATACTTTTTATATAAATTGCTATTTTGCAATAAATTATTTTTTGAAAAAACGTGTTTTTATAAAAGGGTTACCATTTTCTAAAAAGTATCTTTATATAGGAAAAATATATATTTTTTATAAAAACAACGTTTTAGCACAGGTATATTTTTACTATTGCTTCTAAAGTAAGTTTAGTAAATATGTTAAAAATGTAGTAAAAGTACTTTTTTTTAGATTGTACCGCTTTTGTAAAAGTACCTTTTCCGAGCTTAATTTAGTAAAGAATTCTTTTTTTAAGTACATTTTTGTAAAAAATACTTTTATATAAAATGCCATTTCGAAATAAAGTATTTTTTGAAAACAAATACATTTTATAAGAACTTATCTTTTTAAAGGAGAAGGCATTTTTTTTGCTTGGAAAAAGCGCTATTTTTTTAAATAATACTTCTTAAGTATTAATAATACTTTTTTAAGTTTATTTAACCCCTGTAAAATTGTGATTTTCTGCAAAATTGCGTAAAAAAGTAACTTTTTTTTCTAAAAGTACCTTCTAAAAGTACCTTTTTGTAAAAAAGTATCACTTTGTAAAATTATCTCTTTTAAAAAAAATCCTTTTGAAGTGTAAATAATCGTTTGCAAAAATTGGGGTTCTTTTCCAAGTAAAATATATCATTTTGTAACTTTACTTCTTCTCAGAATATACATTTTCAAATATTTGTAATCGTTTGCAAAAATGGGGTTTTTTCCAAGAAATATTTTCTAAAAATAGTACCGCTGTTAAACTGTATGATTCAAAAATGCCTTTTTTATAAAAAATCATAAAAGTACTTTTTAAAGTATCTTTTAAAAAACAAGTATCTTTTAGTAATAAAGTACTTTTTAGCAAAAAAAGTACTTTATTACTGTTTACTAAAGTACTTTTTAGTAAAATATATCACTTATGAATTTACTTTTTCAAAAAAAAAATACCTTTTCAAGTATTAGTGACCGTTTGCAAAAATGGTCCTCTTTTTCAAGAAATATTTTCTAAAAATAGTACCGCTGTTAAATGCATGATTAAAAAATGTCTCTTTTTATAAAAAATATAAAAATATAAAAATATAAAAATATAAAAATATACTTTTTTAAAGTAGTTTTTTAGATATAAGTATCTTTTAGTAATAAAGTACCTTTTAGCAAAAAAGTACCTTTATTATAAAAGCACTTTTTGGCAATTTTACTTTTTCTAAAAAATACCTTCTTAATCTTCTGTATTATTAAAAAAATTGTTTTTTCTTATAAAAAAGTATATTGGTACGCTTTTTTAAGTATCTTTTAATGAAAAAGTACCTTTTATTGAAAAAGTATCTTTTTGTAAAAAAATGCCTTTTATTAATAAAGTACCTATTTATAAAAAGGTACTTTTTTATAAAAAGGTACCTTTTTACAAAAAAGTGCCTTTATTCTAAAAATACATTTTGTTACAATGTATTATTTTGTAAAATTACTTCTAAAAAATATCTTTTTAATCCTTTGCAAAAAATGGGCCTGTTTTCGAAAAAAAAATTCTAAAAAAAAGTACCGCTGTTAAACTGTATGCTTAAAATAAAAATGTATTTTTTATAAATAATTAAATGTACCCGTTAATTTAATTAATAGTACAAAATCATTTAATAAAAGCATAGAATATTTTATTTCCAGGTAATATTTACAATTGGGAAAAGAAACAAAAGAAAAAATTATTTTCTTGAGAACTATTTTACTCTTAACCTTGACTTTAAGATATATATTTTTAAACATTTACATTTAATTGTGTTTCAGCTTATTATGACTTTAATCGTTCAAAGTAAACGCCTCCTGTTTTTTTCTTTTCTCAAGTCTTATTTAAAGAGGCAGACAAAAACACGATTTTCATAAATAATCTTTTTGTGGCATATGAAGAATAGCTTTGTTATGCCCTACGTTTCAGACATCCATCCAGCCAAAATTCCAAAAAAATTAAAAGAGTAAATTAACCTTGTGTATTGTAATGTGCAACCATTTCTCGTAATTTTTTTTCTATTCTTTCGCCTAAATGGACAAAAATAACTAAAGAGTCTTCATTAGCAAAACTAAACGAAAAATGTACAAGTAATAATGCAAATTTCCTTTTATGCTTAAAAAAAAAAGAAAAAAAATAAATACTCGTATATATAACAACAAGCTTCTAAAGTAGCAAATTTTAAAAGGAAAGGAACTATTAAAAGAAATGAGTCAAAAGATAAATTAAAGGCCTTGCAACAAAACTTTTGTGAACATGTCTTACGTTCGTTTGGTCAGAGGGGACCAGGGGTGTGTACTGCACATACACATAACTTAACTAAAAATAAAAACCCCCACGCGGAAATCAACAAAGTATTAATGATTGCAGTCCCGCATGCAGAGCATTTCAAGTGCTTAATAAAAGGGGCTTCTTATAGACCTCATTTAAGCCTTTTAGAAATGTGCACGCTAAGGGCTGTTCAAAAATATATAAAATTTAGTATCCATTTAGGGTTATTGTGGCTTTAAAATTTTTAGTGCCATATTTTCAAATAATAGTTTAAAATTATTAAACAAATTTTGAACTTAAATTAAAATTTTTCTTTATGAGTTGGTCCCAATTTTACTTAAGTTTGTAGCTTTTGTATAATGAAATATGTTTTGTAAAAACTACTATCTTGTAAAAATTCATGATCTTGCAAAATGTCTCCTTGTATAAAAAAAAACTAGTTTATTATTAAACAAATTTACTTTTTACAAAAAATAGTACTTTTTTCAAAAAACACCTTTTTGAAATGTACTTTTTTTGCAAATACTTGATTGTTAAAAAAATTACTTAATTTTTTAAACTAGTTTAAAACTAGCTTAAAACTAGTTTACATTAATTGTAAAAAAAAGTACTGTTTAAAAACAAAAGTACTTTTTAGAAAATATTATTATTTTTTGTCAAACCAAATTTGTTGAAAATTTAATGAAAAAAAATATAAAAAAGTAAGTTTTTGTAAAACAGTAAGTACTCCATTAAAAAATATATTTTTGTAAAAAGTACTTTACATTATTTGCAAAAAAAAGTACTGTTTTCAGAAAAAGGACTTTTTAGAAAAAACTATTATTTTTTGTTAAAAGTAAATTTGTTTAATAATAAGTACATTTTTGTAAAAATAAGTACCTGTTTCTTAAAATAAGTACCTTACAAAAAGTACTTTTTTGAAAAAAAAATACTATTTTTGTTAAAAGTAATTTCGTTTAATAATAAGTACATTTTTGTAAAAATAAGTACCTATTTTTAAAAATAAGTACCTTTATTTGCAACAAAAAAAAAATTTCACAAACAATTTATTCTAAAAAATACTTTTTTGTACAAAAGCACTACCTTTTCATAAAAACAAATTTATTTTAAAATTATTTTTTTCACGCGAAAGAACTTTCTTGATAATAAATCTTAATTAATCTTAAAAAAGGCAAGTTTTCAAAAATGTATATTTTGTAAAAATAATTTTTTTTTAAAGTCGTTAATTTATATACAAAACACCAGATTGTAAACCTAAAATTTAATACAAAAAAAATATTTTAAAATTATTTGTTTTAATAAAAACAACTTTCTTGATAATAACTCTTTTAGTAAAAAAGGCACATTTTTAAAATTTTCCAAAAAGCACTTTTATGTAAAAATTATTTTTTTCTGTCTTTACTTTTATGTAAAAAACATCTGATTTAAACCAAATTTGTTGAAAATTTAATGAAAAGAAAAATTAAAAAATTAAGTTTATGTAAAACAGTAAGTACTCCATTAAAAAATATCTTTTTGTAAAAAGTACTTTTGTGTTAAAAAGTGCCTCTTTGAATAAACACCTTTTTGAAAAAAAGAAACTTAAAAAAAACATTTTGCCAATAGTTCGTTTTTCTTAAAAAGTTAGTTAAAATTTTATTATAACTTTGCAAAAAAAATATATACAAAATCTTTTTAAAAATGTACTTTTCAAAAAAGTACATCATTGTATTCAAAATTATTTGTTTATAAAACATACCATTTGGTAAAACTTATCTTTTTATTATATAAATGTCTTCTAGAAGAAAAAAACTTTAGAAAAAAAATCTGTAAAAATTTTCCCTCTTGTGAAAACGTACTTTTTTTAAGGTAGCGTAAAAAGGAAACTATTGATTTTTTTGGTAAAAATCAATTTTTTTTAAATAAGTTTTTACAAGTAGGTATGTAGTTTTGTTTCAACTATACATTTTTAAATTGAGATCACTTATGGTGAAAAAGTATTTTTTTAGTCAAAACAGTACCTTTTAGCGAAACATTCACTTTTCAAAAACAATACCTTAATGAAAAAAGTAATACTCGAATAAAGTACCTTAGTGGAATAGGAAAAACCTAGTTTTTTTTTTGGAAATATAAAGCCTTGTTAGAGTAAAAGTACTTTTTTGCATAAAGTACTTTTTTGTAATAAAAATAATATATTTTTAACCAACTTTTTGTTAGTAAAATAATACTTTTTTTGGAAAAGTATATTTTTAAACACATTCGGTAAAATTACCCTTCTCTAAAAACTAACTTTTATTAATTAAATTCGGAAAGTGCCTTCTTATAAAAAAACTTATTTTTTTAAGTAAATTCTTAAAATACTTTCTTGTAAAAATAACTCCTTTTTTAAAAGAGCTTTTATGTAAAAAGGTACATTTTCGTAAAAAAAAAGTTCGTTTTCGCAAAAAGTATTTTATTAAAAATATCTTTTAAAACAATAAAGAATAAAGGGTAACACTTTGCAAAATTACAAAACATAAAATTACGTTTTATTAAGAATTTAATAATCCATTGTAAAAAAGTACTTTTATGCAAAAATTTTTTTATAAAAAGGTAATTTTTTATAAAAAGGTACCTGTTTAAAAAAATATTTCTTATAGAAATATCTTTATAAAAAATGCCTTTATCAAAAACATGCGGTTTTGAAAAAGGTACCTTTTTGAAAAAAGTACTTTAAGGAATAGAAATATCTTTATAAAAATTACCATTATCAAAAAGATACGATTTTGAAAAAGGTACCTTTTTGAAAAAAGTACTTTAAGGAAAAAAATATTTTTTGTAAAAAGAGGTGTCCTTTTTTAAACCTACATTTTAATAAAAAAGTACATTATTGTAAAGAGTAAATTATTTGGAAAACACATATACATAAATACTATATATTGCCAGAAGATTATAATTGCTTAGTAATTATCTTAAAAGAAACAAATTTAGGGTATTTCTCTTGCCGGTGTGCACCTTAAATATCATTTTGTCTTCGTTATTTATTACTTCATTTGCCACAGAAGACTTTAGAGAACGTGCCGCGATTCCTTAGACTGGTTGCCTTCCTAAGCATGCAGGCTTCCATAAAACAACTTGCATTGTAAGGTAATTTTTCAATTGGACATGAGGTCAGTTTATTCATTTTTTCTGCTTTTCTTATCTTGCTCAATTACTGTACAAAAGAGTTTAAATGCAACAAAATTGTATCTGGAGTTTTTTTTTTTTATTTCTTAATATGTACCCATGATTAACAATGGTAATTTTTTTAATACAAATAAATAACTTCCATTATTGTGGAAACTTTATTTTTGTCTGGTGATGTTGCTAACGTACGTATTGTGTTTAATAAGATTTTTCGCTTTTTGCAACAAAAAAAAAACAAAATAAATAAAAATGGAAATTGTAAAGCTATGGCGCTTCTTTAATCCCTTTAGTTGTAGTATGGTACAAAACTGTTAATAATATTACGTGTTCTTTAATACATTAAGTACTATATTGTGTGCTGGTGAAGAGTAAGAGAGAGCGAGAGAGAGGGGTTGTTAAATTAAGCCTTCATTTTCTAGCTTATTTTGTGGTTTAAAGTTGGCTTTTTTTATTTCTTTATGCCATGGCTACAAAGCAAATTATACGAAAAAATGTTATTTGTGGCCAAACGCAAATCGGCTTTAATTTTGCGGCTTTTTTTTCTAATCAGTATTTAAGAGAACACTAATGCGACAGGGAACTTCTTTATAAATATCAAATAAAATTAAAAAAATTTTTTTTGTTTAATGTTATAACAAGTTTATAATGAAAGAAGAAGTGCCGTAATAATGTTAAAAATTGTTTTTAAAAAAAGATGACAAATATTCTTTAAACAGCTTAAAATCAGGCGTCAAAAATTTTGAATAAGATAAATTTTTAGAATTAATTTTAGTAGAGAAAAAAAACAACATTTTAATTGGAAATTTATTGAAAAAGTTTGAAAATTGAAAAAAATATTCTGCTCTCATACCTTTCGGTGAAGACCGTCTTCACTGGCTGTTGTTATGGTACGTTTGGCGAGCGCTTTCGATGTAAAGTCATCGCCAAACGTACCAAAACAACAGCCAGTGTCTTTACATCGAAAGCGATCGCCAAACGTACCAAAACAACCGCCAGTGACGACGGTCTTCACCGAAAGGTATGACAACAGTATTTTATTTACTGGCGGATCAAATTCAATCAATTTAATACTAAAAAAATTTGTTTAAAATTAATTCCTAAGCTAAAATGCTTTGAAAGTAATCCACACCAAATTTTAAGACTTTTAATTTTAAAGTGCTTCACGTATACGTATTTACTTTATATAATGGTACCCATCCCTGGATTAAATTTTAAAATTTATATAAAATTCTGAAAAGTATTGTAAACCTCTTTAAACGGTGTTTAAAATATTTCAATAACGATGTAATTCCACAAAGTAAAAACACAAATCAAATACAAATTTTATTCAATTGGCTATTTGGCAGTAAGTAATTAATATTTTGTTATTATTTTAAATCAGCGTCATCTGTTGCGCAACCGTGCTTAAAATATCTTTCTTTCAATTCATATATTGTCATTATTTTATAACAACCCCATCTGTTGCGCAAAAGTGTTTAAAATATCCCGCTTTCAAAAACAAAATATGCCTTTAAGTATGCAGTACCTTTATATCGGTAAAAAATTCCGTACTTTCACTGCTTTTTCTCCACTTTCTTTTGGAAATAGAATATTTTTTCGGAAAAACAGCATCCTATATTAGAATCAGGTTACTAAAAACTACTGGATGGTTTCATTAAAAACCATCCAGTAGTTTTTATGTGATGCGAAGACAGACAGAAAGAGAGACAGACAGGAAATGAGTTACTGTTATTATATGTATGGACTAAAATTTTTATAAAAAACATATTTTTTTAACTTCATATTTATATTATTTGTTTACATTTCAAAACATCTTATTAGTTAATTAAATTTAGTAAAATTTTAAGCCGTCAAATATTTAAAAAATTTTACGATTTTTTGCATAACTTAACGATACCATGTACTTACTTTATCTGGCAACTGTGAGTGTGAATTTTAATTATTTGAAGCCTCCTTTAGGGATTTATAAAAAATTTTCTTAAAAAATATGTTTCTTTTAAGAGACTCCCTTTACTTGTTAACTTCTAATTTATATTATTTGTTAAATTTTGAGGGGGATAACTTTAAGTCAAATAGAAAATCATTAAATTTTGACTTTTAAATTGTGTTACGATTTTTTCTCTCTTTCCAATCGAAATAAACAAAAAAAAATGCAAAAGATAGAGTCATGTGACTAACATACATCGTAGCGAATTAGTAGGATCCCTTTGGCCCCATTTGGTAACGCAACCATTGCATGGTGAATTCTTTCTAATTTAGTTTTATTAAAAGTTCACGATTAACCCCGTGATATGAAATAAAGCACTGCATGAGCACAAAAAACGAAGCTCATAAGACACTCATTATAATATTTCATTGAATTCATATCTGTACCATAATAAACAGCGAAGACCAGCGAGCAAAATACGATGAGCTTGCATAGTTTCCATAAGCAAGTTTGAATTAGTATGAGTAAATGAGGAACATAATAACAAGAGTTCAAGCCGCTTTATGCTTTCAGAGAAACACGAGCCCAATTCGAGTGTACAAGCAAAAAACGCAGAATTTTTTTAACAACATTACTTACGATTATTTTAAGGTCTTCATTTCTTAAGACATACAAAAAAAAAACAAAAACACTTATGCAAGCAAAACGCACTAAGACTCATCCAAAAGTTGTACACAACTACGAAACAAAACACACTGAGTGTTGCGAACATGCGACGAGTAAACAAGGTGCTAATATAGAATATTCCTTTTACTCGGTCAGCTCATTGCGTTTATGATGCGAACAGAGGTTTGCTCATTAATAGTATGTGTTCAAGAATGACCACTTCCTCATGAGCACATCCATTAGATTAGTTTATAATTTAATTAAGCTATTATTGCGAAATTTATTATTGTTAGCACTGGATAGCCCTGTTTGACCATCTAAGTGTACCTTTGCTCTGCCCAGACAAAGTTTTATTTCCAAATTTCACTTACTTTTATATACTGAGTGTTGCTAACATGAGACGAGTAAAGACGGTGCTCACCAGAAAGTTTATTTTACTCGGTCAGCTCATTGCGTTTATGATATAAACATAGGTTTGCTCACTAATAGTATGGTATGAGTAGGCATGTGTTCTGTAAGCTAGTTTGTTCGAGTATGACTATTTTCACATGATCTTATGAGCTTGATCATGCAACTGTTTGGCATGAAAATGAGGACGACTCATTTTTGGTAAAGTTGTAAATAAATGTTTTTGTTGCTTATAAGAATTGTACTACAAAGCAACATTTTGTTGTTTTGTACAAAACGCTACCAGCTATGACATCTTTATCAAAGATTTATTTTAATCTTAAATTTTCACTAAGCAAATTAGCACTTAAAGCTTCTCGTATAAAATGTACAACCTTTTTTAAACAGATGTTTTTTTTTTTGTTGTTAAAACTCCAATTTTTTATATTTTTTTCTGTACTTCACTTTTTACATTTACCTTTTCGTCTTAATCTTTACATTTTAATCTTTAGGGTTTTTTATTCCTCACGTTTATTTTTTTTTTACTCTTTCGTCTTCTTTCAGTAATTAATTATCAACGAAATTAAGTTTAAATGAATTGGTTGTAGATATTCAGGTAGAAAGGTAGATATGTAGGTAGGCTGGTAGGTAGGTAGGTAAAATGGTAGTTGTTGTGTAGTATTTGATTTTTTATAATGAATTGGCTTTTAGCATTAGTATGGTGAAGGGTGGTGGGCAGGATATGACCACTAATGTATTGTGCTGAAACAAATAAGAACTTGAAGTGCATTTAATTTAGTAGTTTCTTGTTTAAAAAAAAAAATAATTCATATATTTTTTTCCATGCAAAATTAAAAGGACTGCAGGAAAATTAAACAGAGAAATGACTTGTTGTGTATTTGAACTTCAAACAATCTTGAGTTGAAATAGCAGGGGAAATGAATTTTAAATAAGTGATTAATTGAATTAAAAGCAGTAATTATTTTTAAAGAAACTACTCTCCGATGTGCGAGTTGTTGAATATTTAAAAAAAGTTTCAAGGAAATTAAGTATGAAATGTCAACACAATAAATAAAAGCAAAATAATTAAAACAATTTCAACAAATAATTGCGATAAAATATTGCACAATATTATATTATTGAATTAATTTTGCGGTCAACACAGGCCAGAGTTTTCATTTTCTTTTGTTCAACTTTTTAAATTGAGATTTGCCCTCATAAATTATCAGGGAATAACAATAAATTAAACAAGAAATTTTCCACATACTTTTTGCCATTTAATTTTAACACTGATTTTAACCGTTTTCCATAAAAGCTAAACTCAACTGGGAAAACTTTGAGCGAAACAAAATAAAAAAGCTTTGGTTTTGACATTTCAAATTGGGTCAACTGCTATGAAATGAAAAGGCGGCAATTAATAAATAAACAGTTTTCATTTTTGTGGCAGGGTTGAAAGTGAATTTTTAATTACATTTATGAAAATGCTGTCGCAAAGTAATTTTACAGTTAATCTCAGAGGGTTTTTATTATAAGAAATTAACTTGAAAGTTCAAATATAATTAATGGCTTGGAAAAAACAAGAGTTATTTGCAAAATTGAGTAAGGCTAGATTGAAAAGATTTTGACATTTGGAGTTGAATTTAAATGATTTTCTTATTTCATAAATATACACTTAAGGAAACAATTGTAACGCCCGATAAGATCAGGAGGAGTTACTTAACTAGCAGGAAAGTTTAAAAAAATCACGGGATTTCTCATTACCCTCGAAATAATCATATGCTCAAATAAAAAAGCTAAAATTAAAAAAATCGCACTTAATTTCAAAATTTCGAACTTATTTCCATAAATTCGAAGTTAATTTCGAAACTTTAAACTTAGTTTAGTAAACTCAAAGCAAAATTTTAACCTAAGAACTAAAAGTCACATTTTATTTCAATTTCGAAAATTCGAACTTAGTTTCGAATATTTAAATTAGCAATAAAAACGAAATATCTTAAAAAAATTCAAGTTTTTGTAACTTCTAAAATTTCGTATGAGTCATTTGAAAGATCTTGTTTGTAGTTTCGAAATTTAAAAAAATTCTAACTTATTTCCCTGAATTCGAAATTAATTTCGAAACTTTTAATTTTGTTTAACTAAGACGCTGCTAAGTTTGAATATAAAAAATAAAGATCAAACATTTTACTTCAATTTCGAGAATTCGAACTTAATTTCGAAAAATTAAATTACTGCTAGAAACAAAAAATCATAAAAATTTCAAGTTTTTATAACTTCTAAAATCTTGTAGGAGTCATATGAAAAATCTTGTATGTAATTTCGAAATTTCAAGCTAAAATTAAAAAATTCGAACTTAATTTAAAAAATTTGATCTGATTTCCCTAAATCCAATTCCAAGTTAATAGTTTACCTAATTCGCAGCTAAGTTTAAATATAAGAATTAAAAGTGAAACATTTCACTTCCATTACGAAAATTCGAAATTAATTTTGGAAAATTAAATTACTGCTAGAAACAAAACATTATAAAAAATTTTAAATTTTTGTAACTTCTAAAATCTCGCAGTAGTCATATGTGAAGTCTTGAATATAATTTTGAAATCTGAAGCTAAAATTAAAAAACTCGAACTTAATTTCGAAAATTCGAACATATTTCCGTAAATTTCGTTTCGCAAAGTTAATTTCGAAACTTTAAACTCAGTTTAATAAATTCGCAGCTAATTTTTAAGATAAGAATTTAAGGTCAAACATTTTATTTTAATTTCGAAAATTCAAATTTAATTTCGAAAATTTAAATTACTGTTAAAAACAAAAAATCAGTTACAAAACTTCAAGTTTTTGTAATTTATAAAATATTTTATTTATTAAATATGCAAGACATACCATTACTTTTACCAGTACCTGGCCCTCCAGCAAATTATTTAAGGCCCGATCATCTCTGACTAATAAACAGACACCAGAAATATTTATTTTATTTTTAAACAAATATAAATTTAGCGTGTTCTTGAAAATTCGAACAATTCTTCGAAAATTTAAACACATAAATAAATATTTTTTTTTTATTAACTAATTAAATTTGCAAAAAAACATAGATCTAAATATATTTTGTGTATTCGAAATTTCGAACTGAATTTCGAAAATTTAAAATAAACTTAAAATCTCGAAATAACTATTTATGAATTAAATTTACAAATGAGAAACATGGAATTAAACATTGTTTTGTGTATTCGAAAGTTCGAACTTAACTTCGAAAATTCGAAATTGACTTTTAAAACTCGTATTTAGGTTAGAACAATTTTTTAAGAACGATTATTTAATGCTAGCTTTTACTCTCATTTTATAAAGCGAACGCCACTTCAAAAAATTTAGTTTCACAATATAATAAAATTTAATCAATTTATTTTTTCAATCCCAGTTTTATGTTAGTTTTTAAATATAAAACTTCTTCCATTTTACAATACGAACGTCACTTCGAAAATTAATGCAATACACAAATAAATAATTTAATCTATTTATTTTTATAATTTCTTATCAAACTTCAATGTAGAAATGTAATGTGAAAATTTATTTTTTTAATATTTATTTTTGCTCTATTTAAAGCATTTTACCTTTGCTTTAAATTAAAAATTATTATAACTTATTATATTTATATTTTAACATAATTTTTTTGATTAATATTAACATTGTTGGCTGTCAATTTATTTAAAATTTATATTTCTGTTCGTTTGATAATCATTTTATATTTAACTATTTTCTGCTTGGTTGCTTTATTTGTTCAAGCTACAAGTTGAAAAATGTTTATTTAATATTACAAATTAATTTAAATTAACATAAATTATCGTTAGACTATTTGTGATAAACGCCCATGTATACATAAAATACCGAACGATTATGTTTTCCCCAAAGTAATTTGAGATTTTTTTTTTTGTTTTCTTCATAAAATATTTGTAATGTTTTCACATCGAAATACGTTATTAATGTTATTAACACTTTCTACAAGAAATAATTTCATTTAAATCAGATAAGGGATCCCTTGACGTAATTAAACCTTGATTATGTAAATATATTTTCTCTAATAAAGAGTCTAGGGGGACAATAATTTGCCCAAAAAACACAAAGTCAAATGTTTCAAAATATAATCTGTTTTATGATTTAATATAAAACAGAACTCTCAAAGGTTTTTCAAACCTAGACAAAGTAAAGTTATGATTTTTAATTTAACTTAATATTGATTTGAAGAAAATTGTTTCACAAAAGCTATTTTCATAAATAAAAAAGTTATAGGTTAAAAGTTAAGGGTCACATAGGACCAATATTTTCCCAAAAACATATATTCAAACGTTTGAAATATAATGAGTTTAATTTTAACCCGTTCTTACATTTACGGCGCTCTAAATTAGTTAGTTAACAGTTATTAAAATTTTTGTTGTTTTTGTTAAAACATGGCAACATAATTCTCAACATTTTTTCAAACCTAGCGAAGAGTTTGTTTAAAAAATTTTATACATATTAAACTTAGTTCTCAAATTTTTTTCCAACGTAGTCCAACTGATGTTGATTAAAGGAAAATGTTCGTAAACATTTGAAAAATTTAAATAAACATTATATTAATAAATGATTTAACTAGTTTCAGTGACAATTTTAATTAATTATAAAAAATACACACTGGCTATTAATTTAATTATTTTCTTTAATTTTAAAGACAGATAGTTGGAACTTTTTCTCAAACCTTTGAGAATAAGGTAATAATCTCTTGGCTTAAGAAAAATTTCACTTTTTCTTTAGAATACCTTTTTTAAGGTTGTTTTCAAATTTTTCTCAAACGTTTGATATGTAAGTTAATCAAAAATTTGATTTTTGAAGAGTGTAAATTTAAAAGAGAAGCGGATTTTAAAAAGAGAAAGAAAATAAATTTCGACTATTAATTTCATTACTTTTTAAAATACTTGCGACAAGTTATTAGAGGTTTGATTTTGGAAGGCCTTATAATACGATATAAAATTAATATATATTTGCAATCTACATTTGAAAAACACTAGAGAACACCAATTTCTAAAATAGAGAAAACTGTCATTTTATTCTTAGTTCTACTATTCTCAAGCGTTTCAAACTTTAAAAAGAATTAGAGTTCAAATGATTTTCAATATGAAATAAATTAATTAATAAACAAATGAAATAAATAAATAAAATAAAACCATTTTCTTCTTTAACAATTAAACTATATCTATACATTTAATAAAACAGTAACTTATTTCCTGTCTGTCTTTCCATCCGTGTTCGCATCACGTAAAAACTACTGGATGGATTTTAACAAAATTTTGTGAGGAGGTACCTTAGTATCCTGATTTAAATATAAAAAATATCTTATTTCCCAGAAAAAATTGAGAAAAGCAGTGAAAGTACACAATTTTACCGATATGCATACTTTAAGGCGCCTTTTATTATTGAAAGCAGCATATGTTCAGTAGGGCTGAGAACCTTTATATAAAGTAAATACATAAACCACAACTGAAGCACTAAAAATCTAAGGGTCCTTGGTGGGTGTGGATTGCTTTCAAAGCAAAATCAAACAAAATATTGTAAGGACGCTGACAAAGTGGCGGGCACAGCTAGTTCTATTATATTTTACACAAGTTATTAAATATTTGCCAATATTTTTTGGTTATTAATATTTCAAGTAATATTTAGTGCACAGAAAAACAAAGCAAAATTGTTTTTGACATTTACTAATGATTTTTGGTTAAGAACTAATAATAATTGGGGGGGGGGGGTCAAAAAATATTTTGGTAAATCCCAATAATGCCTTCAAATAAAATGACGGCTTACATCTTAATTCATATAAATACTTGAGATATTTTTTTTTTCGTTTCATAATCTCTACTCATAGACTCAGCTAGCATACAAGTCTATATAATTGTTTGGTTTTTCTTAATATACAAATACGAAGAAGGTCTCAAAAGAAATTAAGGAGTAACTTAAATATCACTATTTTTCTACCTACAAAATACAAAGGAGTTTGCAGCCAACTTCACTACTTAACGTTCTGTTAATATCGGATATTTAGGTTTGCATCATTTTGTAATATGTACACTAGCTGTGCCCACACATGTTGTATGCGTCCTAGCAATATTTTCTTCGATTTTGCTTTGAAAGTAATCCACACCAAATTTTAAGACTTTTACATATTAGTTAATATAAAGCTACCCATCCCTGGATAAAATTCTAAAATTTATATAAAATTCTAAAATTCTAAAAATTATTTTAAAGCTGTGTAAAATTTTATTCAATTGGCTATTTGGCAGTAAGTAATTCAGATTTTGTTATTATTTTAAAACAGCGCCATCTGTTCCGCAACCGTTTTTAAAATATCCCCTTTCAATTCATTTTGTCATTATTTTAAAACAGCGCTATCTGTTGCGCAACCTTGCTTAAAATATTCCGCTTTCAAAAATAAAAGATGCCTTAAAGTATACAGTACCTTTAAATCGGTGTGATGCGAACACAGACAGACAGGAAATGAGTTACTATTTTATTATATGTATAGACTAGCTGTGCACGCCACTTCGAGTGTTTTCACTGCTTTTTCTCCACTTTCTCTTGGAAATAAGATATTTTAGCGGAAAAATAATATCCTATATTGGGACCAGAATACTTAGGTACCTCCTCACAAAATTTTGTTAAAGTCCATCAAGTACTTTTTACGTGATGCGAACGTAAATGAAAAGCAGATAGTCAGACAGATAGACGGAAATATGTTACTACTTTATTATATGTATAGATGAGATTTCTTGACGCCAAACCTAAATGTCATTTAACGCGTTATTCAAGTTTGGCTGTAAGATAATTTTGCAGTTAAGCCCTAATCGCTGCAATATTATTCTAGTATCGCCCTCGTAGGCGATGATAATTTCAGACAATTTTTTTAGATCTGAAAATTTAAGAAGAAAGTGTTTGAAATAAATGGCAATAGTTAAGTACAAAAAAGCTAAACAATCAACTAAAGACCAAGTGAGATGATAAGATTTATGGGGAGTCATTACAAAAACCACACTAATGTAGTGGCAACAAAACTTGACAGCTTTTTGTTGCAAATAATTGATAAGTTAAAGCAGCAATAGTAATAGTAGTAGTATAACAGTAGTATAGTAGTAGTAGTAGGGGTAGTAGTAGTGTTAGTAGTAATTGTGTTAGTAGTAGTAGTGCTAGTAGTAGTAGGTTTAGTAGTAGTAGTGTTAGTAGTAGTAGTAGTGTTAGTAGTAGTAGTAGTAGTAGTGTTAGTAGTAGTAGTAGTGTTAGTAGTAGTAGTAGTGTTAGTAGTAGCAGTAGTGTTAGTAGTAGTAGTAGTGTTAGTAGTAGTAGTAGTAGTAGTAGTGTTGGTAAAACTGTATTAAATTAAAAATGTAGGTTATAAGTTATGATGTGTTTAACATTTATTTCTTGCTATATGTAGGCCAAGTTGAAGTTTAACCAAAAATGTTTGAAATGCTTGCAAAAATATTTGCTTTTATGACAAGATTAATGTTCATTATTCAAGATGAGTATTATTCTTTGTTTTTTTTTTTCTAGGGTTATATTTGGTGTCTTATTTTACTTAACAAATGATTGATGTTATTTTATGAAATCAAAAGAAATAATTTTCTAAGAGGTTTTTTTTTGTTGTGTAACTACAAGGCCATTAGACCACCACTAGACAGTCTTCCTGCCATCTTCAAACCATCATTATTTTTAAACAAATTCTTTTCAATGTATATTTGGTTAAATATCACTTAATGTCTGTTAATGTCATTTACAACAGCTTTCAAAAGCAAAATAAAAGAAAAGAAAAATATGAAAGAAAGCAACATTATATAATATTTACTTCTTTGTTAAATGCTGTGTAAATGAAGTTAAAACTTTGTCTTGCCAAAATGAAGCGAAAAGAAAACGGGGATGTTTTTTTTTCATCCGCTTCTTTAACACAAAATAGATAAAGAAAACCCCTTTCGAATTACAATTTAAATGGCCAAAAAATAAACTGCAATCTTTTCGAAATAATGATGATTAATTACCAGCAAAGACAGGCTAAATGAAAAATTGTTATTAAGCAAAAATTATCTACCCAGTTTTAAAGTTTTTTTATAAACTTTTTAAACTTAAGTTCTTTTTTTATTAAATGCTGAAAAAAAACAGTAAAAAAGAAAACTGCTCTAATTGCACAATTGGGTCTAGCAGCATAAAAATTTTTAGTGTTTCTTTCGTACAAAATAAGCGATCAAAGTTTGCAAAAACAAAAATTCAAAAAATTGAGATAAAGGAATACGAGAAATTTTACTAATTCTAACATGAACCCATTCATCAATATTATATTCAGTTTGCACTGGTATGGCTAAACAAACAGTAGATGTTGTGTCGTTTAGTTTTTTAAAATCTTGGCGTAATCATCATCATCTAAACTAACACACTGTGTAATTTTTTAAGTCATGGCAAAATAACCATATACGGACACCACTACGTCATAAAAGAGCAAAAACAAAAGACTCCTGTCTCTCAGTTTTGCCCAAAGTACTCCAGGTTTTTTTTATGGGCCCTCAAAGATGTGGGGCCTCGATGTCATTTCTGCAAAAAATATTATCATTTACTCAAGCTCATATTTTGCAAAACTTTTGGAATTTTGATATACTCTCTGAGGCAAAAATTGAGCCGCAATTATTTTTCACTTTTGCGGCTTCCTAAGCGCTTCCTAAACGGTGTTAAGAATCATTCCTAGGAAGTTCATATGTTCAAGAAAGTTCTTTATTGAGATCTTAGGTTCATTTTTGTAGTTGATTGTTTCCTTGAATTTTGAACGGTTTGCTACCTATGGACCTGAACAGGGGAAAAAAGGTAAAAAAAATTGAATTTTTTTAAGTTTTTTGCGATTTTGACCTTGAAGATGAAGTTGTTTTGATTATATATGTTCACAATTTTTGTTCTTTATGACAAGAGCTACAACTTTGAAATGATAATTTTTTTGCAAAAATGACATCGAGGCCCCACATCTTTGAGGGCCCATGAAAAAAACCTAGAGGACTTTTTGCAAAACTGGGAGACAGGGGTGTTTTTTTTGGTCTTTTATCACGTAGTGGTGTCCGTATATGGTTATTTTTTTCCGTGTTGCACTGTGTAATCGTATAACAACAGTATCATTTGCACCCACAGTGACTATAAAAGTAAAATTTTCAAAAAGAAAACGTTCGACTGGAATGAACACGTTTGAAAACGAAAGGTTAAAGGTCAAGCAGCAGTAAATATTTTTGAAGGACAGTTTTTGCCCACACATCGACCATTTTGCCTGAGCCAACTGAATATGTTACCGCGCAAATACAAAGGAACCCAAGGGTAAAAAATAAAATTTTTCAGTGGAGCCGATTCAAGTTTACTCTTTTTTCAAGTTTTAACTTTTTTGGCGAGTGTAAATGCCGTTAACATATGTACATATTATGACTTCAAAAAGACCGATTATGAACGATTTTTTTCATTTTTTTCTGGTATTAAAATTACATACTGAAAAACTCATTTTTCGATCTCAGAAACACTTCAGGGGGTCCATTTGATTTCTCCCTAAATTTTACCCCCAATTTAAAAGAAAATTGGGTAAACCTTTAAAACGTTTTAACTAAAAAACCTCAAAATTTTCAAAATATTTTGAGAAATGTTTTGATTATTTTTCCCGCAATCGACTTACACGTATAAAAAACAAATACACTTAGCACGCTTTCTGTGAATGTAAGAAAATTTCTCGTATTCTTTTATCTGAATTGGGTTGTTTAAATAGTTTATGTTTACCAATAAAGACTACCCCCTTAGTAAATGGATACAAAGAATGTTGAAGAATGAGGTAGAGATCCATCACTAAATTTGTAAGAAATATTCTTAGTAGTTGGAAGCAACAAACCTAAGCCTATCTAACAATTCACTTTTATTATTTTTTTTTTTTGCAAAATTTCCATCTTTAAGAGAATTTTGGAATAAACGGAAGTTTTTGTGAGTTTTAGGTGGCATTTCGATTTTTGTTAAAATTGTTATTTTTAATAAAATATAATTTTTTTAGTGAAATTTATATATTTACACTATTTAGTGAAATTTTAATGAGAATATGATTTTTTGTGAAATTCAGTGATTTTTTTGTGATTTTTTTTTTTTATTTTTTGTGAAACTTTTAGTTTGCAAAGTTGTTTTATTTTTGTGTATTTTTATTAGTGAGTGATATTTTAGTGAAAATGTGATTTTTGGGAAATTAAATTTTTGTCGTGTATTTTGGTTTTTGGTGAAACTTAAATTTTTTGTTTTGCTTTTTTTTTGTTATATTTCCATTATTTGGCGACACTTTAGTGGAAATCTGATTTTTTGAAAATTGACTGATTAATTTAATTGCATTTAATTGAATTTTATGTTCTTGGTGAACTTTGAAATTTTTAAAATTTGTTTCGTTTGTTATATTATATTTCATTATTTGGTGAAATTTAATTTTTTGGTTATATATTTCCATTATTTGGTGATATTTCAGTGAGAGTGTGATTTTTTGTGAAATTTAAATTTTATATTTTGTGAATTATTTTTATTTTATTTATTTATTTATTTATTAATTACAATAATACAATTAATGTAGTTAATACAAAAGAAAAAGAGTACGAGCAGCTAAGGCTTTCGACTCGAAGGTTATAATATTAAAAAAATTTACATATGTATATTAAATATTATTTAGTAAATTGATTTTCAATATGTAGTTAAAAATAAGTTTTATATTACAATCACATGTATCTTTTAGGAGAGCAGAAGGAAGTGATGTTCCAAAGATGTCAGACCTAACGTCCTTATAGCGGGTACATTCGTCTAGGATGTGTGTAACGTTTAAATCCATGTTACATGTAGTGCATCGGGGTGAATCGGTTTTTTCAATAAGGTGTTTATGTGTAACTTTACAGTGCCCCGTTCTGAGGCGAACAAATAAGTTGGTTTCTCTTCTTGACATTGATTTTGTGTATATTGGTTTTTTACCCTGTGGGTTAAAATCTTTATACTTATGTTGATATAGGGACCATTGTTGAGAGGATGTTTCTTTTAAGTAATTACATGTTGCATTGACAATATCACGTTTTTCCCACGTTGAATATTTATGTAGTGGCCTTTTTTTGGCTTCCTCCGCAGCTAGATCAGCATACTCATTACCAAGTATCCCGACGTGTGAGGGAACCCACATTATTTTTATTTTGTGTCTGTGCTGTATGCAAATATTTCTAATTTGGTTGATAACATTTGAGTCATAAAGAGGATTTAGTACGGCTTGGATAGATGAGAGGCTATCCGTGCAAATAACCGTTTTTGATTCGGCCTTTGATGCGAATTCCACTGCAACATACAAAGCAAGAGCTTCGGCGGTAAAATTTGAGCAATAATTGTCAAGGTGACCGATGTTAATAATATTACCGTTTTCCTCAACTATGGCGAATGTAGTAAAATCTTCGGACTTTGAACCATCTGTGAATATTAATTTAAAGTTGGGTCGCAACTTATTTGATATATTAAGAAATATTTGTCGGAAGACATTAGGAGAAGTATTATGTTTCGAAAGCTGCGCTAACGTTAATATAAACGATGACTTTTCTAAAAGCCACGGAGGTTCAGAGGGTTGTTTTATAAACAAAGGTTTAATATTTATATTTAGATTTTGTGAAAGTTGAAGGCATTTAGTAATTGACGATGAGGGTTTAGCTATTCTGACACATTTTATGGCCTTTTTGACTTCTTGATGGAGAATTTGGTTTCGGCAGACAAAAAGCTTAGGCAAGAGTTTAAGTGTAAGGTGCGTTTTTCGGACTTGTATAGACGGCATTCCTGCTTCGGCTAAGATATTGGCGACTGGTGTGGTTCTAAAGGCTCCAATACTGCGTCTTATTGCCGCATGATATGGCCCTTGAATTAGTTTTATGTTAGAAGGAGCGCACCATCCATATATTGGGAGAGCGTAGTCAATTTTTGCAAGAATAATAGCACGAGTTATATTTATCATTGAAGCCATATGAGTTATACAGTTTTTGGATGTTAAGAATTTAATTATATTTAACCTTTCGTTTAGGTTCTTTCTTAATTGTAGGCACTGATCTTTAAAGGTCAGGCGCTTGTCAAATATAACACCTAGAATGCGTAGTTTATCAGTCATTTTAATTCTTATGTTGTTGTATACAACATTAAAACTCCTGCAGTTATGTTTACGACATATATGAAGGATACTGCATTTCTCTATAGCAAGTTTTGCTCCTGATATTAAACACCAATCATTAATCTTACTTAAGATGTTGGTAAACAATTCTTTTACTTTGTTGTTGTCTTTTATTTTTGTAAAGATTATGGCGTCGTCGGCATATATGGAATGCCCAGCTTGTTTTACATTTGCTAGTATATTGCTAAATTGATTAAAGGCGATAATAAACAAAACTACGGATAATGGTGATCCTTGAGGGATGCCATTATGTAGAGGGAGGGTATCAGACATATAATTATTGACTTTAACTTTTAATTTACGATTAATTAAGAAATTTTTTACAAAGGCATACATTTTGGTTCCAATCTTCCATTCGCGAAGTTGTTGTAATATTATATGTATTCCAACACGATCAAAAGCTCTTTCAAAGTCGGTGGACAGAACGCTTATGTGGTTTTTGGTGGACAGAGTTTTAGACAAAAAATGTTGGAGATAAAGAAGGGCATCTTCAGTTCCTTGTTTTTTCTTGAAAGCTACTTGGTTTGGAGCTATAAAATTATTTGCTTTTAGAAACCACATCAATCGTCGTGCTATTATTTTTTCCATAATTTTACAAGTACATGATAGAAGTGATATCGGTCTATATCCAGAGGTTGAGTTGTTATTTTTATTTGGTTTGGGCACAGGAATTACTATTGCGGTTTTCCATGCTTGTGGATAAACATGTGAGTCAAAAACGTTATTGTAGAGCGAGAGTAATATGTTTTTGGACAGAGTAGGAAGGTTTTTCAACATGACGTATGAAATCCGATCGTATCCCGGTGTTTTACCTTTTGCTGTTATTAGAGCGTTTTCAAGTTCAATTAGGGAAATTGGGTTTTCAATAGTTTTAGCGTTTTTATTGGGATTTGATGGGTGGTATAAGAGGTTTAAAATATCGCTTTTGTTCTGTTGAAAAATTAGGGAAAAGTTGGTGTCTTCTGATTGTACCGACCAGTGATTAGCAAGACAATTTGCTATTTCAACGGGAGTTGTAATCATGTTTGAACCAGTTTGTAGGTGATTGATAGTGTGGATGGTTTTACCACTTGTTATGCGAGTTATATCTCTCCATATACTTCGGGGCGTGGAGTTGGGATTAATATTGGACGTGAACTTCTGAAGGCAAATTGCTTTACTCTCCCTGACTGCTCTTCTGAATTTTGCGCAGTGTTTCTTGTATATAAGTAGGTTAGAATCCGTTCTCAAACGTTTAAAGTTGTGCCAAAGATTTTGTTTTTGGTTACGCAATAGTTCTAAATGGGAATTCCACCATACTACACGGGGACTACACATTTTGCCTTTAGTTTGGGGTATACTGGCGTTGGCCGCAAATCTAATGCACTTTGTAAAAGAAGCTGCAATTTGGTTAAGATTTTGGGTGTTTTTTGCTTTTGATAAACGGTCGTCGCATAATTTTTGATACAAGAACCAGTCAGCATAATCTGTTTTAAATTTGGCCATAGACCTAGCCTTAATGTGGGGTACGTTTTTAATAATATTTAATAAAATTGGGTAGTGATCACTCCCGTGAAGACTGCCAAGAATTTCCCATGTACAGAGGGGGGCTAATTGAGAGGAACACATGGTGATATCGACATTTGTAAAAGTATTGTGCGTCGTGAAGTGGGTGGGGGAACCATCGTTTAAAACTATTAAGTCTTCGTTAATAATAAAATTTTCTATTATCGTTCCGCTGTTATTCGATCTTGTAGAGCCCCACAGGTTACTCCAAGAGTTAAAGTCCCCTGTTAAGATGATAGGAGTATTTATACTTTTTATAACGTTTTTGAGGTTGCGTTCAGATAAGCTTTGATGGGGTGGTCTATATGTACATACAACAGTTAGCTTAAGGCCAATGTTAATTTGAATAGCGATAGAGCACAGTAGAAAGTCAGTGTGGGAAAGGAAATGAGGGATTGTTTTTTTAACGAGGATGCAGATTCCTTGTTTAGAAGTTGTATTATTGATTAAGTTGTGGAAATACCCATTATATTGTTTTGGGTAAATAAAGCTATTATGATTATATGGTATGTGAGTCTCTTGAATGCATATAATGTCTGGGTTATGGTCATGTATTAGGAGTTGAAGTTCGTGGTAATTATTTAAAAGGCCATTAATGTTCCACTGTAATATTTTCAGATCCATATTGAAATAGGGTATTAACTATTCTTCTTCAACAAACATTATTTCGTCTGGTATATCATTTATATCGTTGTGATGTGTTGTTGCTGCTTTAGGCAGTAATAGATTTTTATTAATATTTAAATTAAGGGTTTCACTTGTTTTCTTTTGACTTTGTTTAGTTGTTGCTTCATTCGCTAAAGTTTTTGTCTTTGCTCTTGTAAGAATTGTACTTGAGGTGATCGCTGTTGTTGTTTTATTTGGTTTTGGTTCTTGGGTACTTGATTTTTTTTGTGTAACAATTGAATTGTCGGTATTTTTGTTTTTTTCTATTTTATTGTTGGTTTGTGATTGAGGATGATGGAGTGGTATTAATTTTTAAATTTTTTTGGTTTTCGTTTGTTTTTTGTGCTTCATGATTATTAGGGGACTTGATGGTTGTGTTAGATGTTGTTTTATTATTTTGGTTGTTTGTGACTTCAGAAAAGGTCTGAGTTAATGTAATTGTTGCGTTTTGTGCATGGAATTTTTCTTTCGCTGCTTTCAGTGTGCATTTTTCTTTTGTTTTGATTTTTAAAATTTCTTTATGCTGTTTAAAAATTTTGCATACCGTTGCAGTGGATGGGTGATCTTCAGAACAGTTGGCGCAATAAGTACGGGTGCAGTTAGATGGTTGATGAGGTGGTAAGGCACAATTCTCACAAATTGGATCGTTTTTACACCATTTCTTTGTGTGACCTAGTAGTTGGCAGTTTTTGCATCGCATAGGATTAGGGTAGTAGGGCCTAACTTTAACTCTATGCCATGAAATGTCCAATTTCTCGGGTGTAGAATACCTGTCAAATGTTAGAAGTAGAACACCGCAAGGAGAACTTTTGTCTTCAGAATTCTTTTTCATATATTTGTAAACTTCTTTAACACCTTGGGAACTGAGTTCATTAACTATTTCTGACTCTGGGACTTTGTTTAGGTAAGGAGCATAAATAGTACCCTTAGATGAATTTAAATTGTTATGGTATTCACATTTGATGTTGCAAATTCCTGGCAAGTTTTTGGTTGCTATTAATTTTTCTGCACTTGATTTGTTGTTTATGAGTAGAAGCAGATTACCGTCTCTCAGCTCAGATACGGATATTATGTCAGAACAGATTAATTTTAAGGATTTGTGTACTGAAAAACATGAATAGTCTTGTAGTGTCTTATCACTGTTAACAGTAGATATAACAACATATTTTGGATCAGCTTTCTGTATCACTGGAAGTTCGGGGAATATTTCAATGTTGCTTGCAATTGTTCGTTTTTTTTTCGCGCGAGGGCCATCCGCTAACAACGAGAAGCGGTTGTCCCCCAGTAAGGGTGGACCCGGCATATTAGAAACCAATACCGGTATAAACACTAAATACTATGTGGGCGAAAAACTTTTTAATACACTGTATTTTTATTTTTTAAATAATTAAGTAAAAAGAAAGAAAAAAAAAACGATATTTAAATCAAAAAGACAACCGTACGGCGCAAAGGCTTGTCGATGACTGTGTGAATTATTGTTTTTTAGTGAAACCTTAATTTTTTCGTGTTGCTTTTTGTTGTCAGTAATTCTTTTTCCATTATTTGGTGAAATTTTAGTTAAAATAAAAATTTTTGGGAAATTCAATTTTATTTTCAATTAGTTCTATTGGGCTTTTTCTGTTCTTAAGAAAATTATGTATTTTTTCGATTTTTTGACCAGACCATATTAAAATTTTTTGGTGATATGTTTTTGCAATGTAGAAAACTTTAAATTCGTCGGTCGTTTTTAGTATATATTTTTTTTTTTTTGAAATTTCAGCTTTTTAAGAAATTAAATTTCTTTTTGTAGAAATTGCAATTCGGTGGTAGAATATTTTTATATATTATACTTTATTTGGTGATATTTTGTTAAAAATGTGAGTGTTTGGTGAAATTGTTATTTATTCGCTTTTTAATTCTGCCAAGCAAAAAAACAACCTACCGTAACTGTTAAATTCCTTGGTATTTTTTTTTAAGTTTTCCGTTTTCAATTCAACAAAGCGGAAAACACAATAACAAAAATAGTGAAAATGAGAGAGAAGCGAAAAGCGCCTTTTTCGTTTTTGGACCATATCCCTGCTATTTACCAGTGGACTATTTTTATTTAAAAAAAACAACTTTTCGAATTGACACATTGATATACTTAGAATTTCTGCAAGTTGTCGGGGATCCTTTGAAAACCTATTTCAACCCTGCTGCAGAGAGACCAAAATTATTATAATGACTTTATTAACTGTAATTTTCCAGAATATATGGGGTGGCAAAAAATCTAAATATAATATTATGAAAGGTTCCTAAAAACTTCTAATATATTTCTAAATTTTTTGAAGAATTTTATCTCTAATTTAAAAAGTTTTTTGCTGAAATTCATCATCACAATATCACAACTTAAAATCAAATTACATTTTACTTTTCAGACTTATGTCGCTATATTTCATACATTGTTTTTAAATAAATTATTTTTCCTTTATATATTTTATTATTTTTCAACACTTTTTTGACCGCATTGTTATAACTGTTAAATCATGTTTTAAAATTTTGATTGAAAACTTTTTAAATGATAACAATCACCTGCATGAGCTGTAATAAATAACAACCTGTGGTCATTGTTAATAGATTAACAACAAAAAAAAAATTAAACACTTTTGTATTATTATTTTGAAATCCATTAGAAAAAAACAGCAATTTTAATTAAGTGACAGTAAAAAGACCACAAAAATTTTAAACAAATCGTATAAAAGTATTATTTTTACATATTATACCTTAATTATACTTCGCTACATCACACAAAAAAAAATTGTTTAAAATATTAAAAAAAAAATTGGATTTAAGGCTTTAATATTTATCCCACTCGAAGAAACTAAGATTTTAGTTATTTATTTAATTATTTATTTATTTATTCATTAATATGATCAAATACAATACAACTAGAACAAGTCTTATATTACACCAATTAAGCTTAATTTATACATATTGATCGGGACTTTCACAGCGCCTGTCGGAAGTTTGCAAGGCGGTAACGACATTTTCGGCACTACTTAACATTTTATATTAAATCTGTTTACTAAATTTAGTTCTCTTTGAATGAATTTAAACAGCTGTATTGATGAGTTGAGTTTATAACAAATAAACAAAATCTTCTTCTTATTAATCGCAAGTGGTGAATAAAATATTACAGTTGAAGAGCAATTGACAAAACAATAGGTAAAACAGACGTATGTAAGTGGTTTAGGGAAACATGAAAAATACTTTAATGCAAAATGTGCTGTAAATAGTATTTCTTGCACCGGAATTTCCTTTGATTTATTCTATGGCTTTTTATCTTGATTTTTTTTTTAATTTTAATTTATGTATTGAAAAAATTTAAAACAATATGTTTAAGCCAGACACACTTCTCTTCACTTTTATCAGTTATTTGCAACTCTTGAGGGTGCTGTAGCTTAAGTGGTTAGCACGTTGACTACTAAGCAATGGTCACGAGTTCAAATCTCAGCCGTGGCAACATCAATTTTTCTGATATGTATTGATTTTTCTTTATAATAATGCATATCACAGCGCCTTCCTTTGCCGGTATTACCACATAGCACTAAATCGCCGGCGAAGTAAAATAATTATAAATTGGCTATGCTAGCTTCGAACTAATTCGCCTAAATAACACCAGAGACGCTGCAATACTGTTCTAAAAACAATCATAACGTGCAATTGCAGTGTTGCCAGAATCGAAGCTTTACTATCACTAACCATCTGTCTTATCTACTACTATCCCTTTCCAAAGGAAGTACCACAGTTAATAGGCATTAACTGCCTGAGTAGTACTTCTCTTAAAAAAAAAAAAATTATAAATATAATGTGGAGTCATGCGCAGGTATACTTGCTACTTCTATTTATCCTTGGACTGGAGAACAAAGCGAATTGATAATAATAATCCGTATACATCCGTGAAAAGATGTGCGAGATATCTAACGCAGCTAAAACACCAAAAAGCAACAATTATTTTGTAGACTGCTTTGAAGCCGACGAGTCGAAAAACCCCCAATCGCAAGACATGGAGAAGTTAATCTCCGTGGCAACTTCAGTAGAACAATTCTAGAATCTAAAAATTCGGAAAAGATTCGACAAAATGCAACCACGAAAGTTAAAAAGTGCGTGCGTGGCCTAGAATTAGACGGGCAATTAATTCTTGCAGGACAAATAAATTTTCATATTTCGAGGACGCAATTTCGTCAACGGAAGGGTCGGATAAGAGAGGGTATAAAATCCTATGACTCTGTATCAATTCAACTCAGCGAAGAACCAAACATGATGGAAATTTAATACTCCAAAGAGAAGAAAAGATAATTTCGTCTGAAATCCCATCCATCCCAACAAAAGAAGGATAAGAATCCTTTCGTAAACTAAACAGAACCAAACTAGTTGGATTCCAAAGTTTAATGAGGGACAAAAAAGTCAAACTCTGAGATAAATTTAGAGGAATGTACGAGGTGGTTTCTCCGAAAAAGGCAGTTTTTAAAAAAAGTTTTAGAGTGACAATTTTGAAAATGTCATCCCAATCCAACCATGAAAAGGAAATAAACATGGGGTTGGAGCAACCATGCTAAAGTCTTGCAACGGTTAGACTCTGCATACCTGAAAAGGAAGCAGGAGAATGGAGCTGGAAAGTGAGAAAGTTTGGTTGTAAGATATAATCAAGTACCTCATTGGGCTAAAAGGTGGTGTGCTAGTCTATCAGTCTGGGACTGTGGGTTCGAATCCCATCAAAGACTGAAATTATTCACTGCAAGTTGACAGGAAGACCAAGAAGGAGCTTGGATGTAATCTGGGTCGATACAAATGGTTAACTGACTAACATTAATGACAGGTCACGGACTGTCAAGTATTATCTGGCCAAGTTAAAAATCGAGGTAAGACGACTTTTGCAGACTGTGCCTGGAAATAGGCTAACATAAAAAAGGCTTTTGACCACAGGCAGACACATATTAAAATGCTGTGGAGCCCTTAGCTTTAAGTAAATGTTAGCAATTGCCATAGACTCTGTGATGAGTAAGAATGTCGACATGTATTAGTCACCAGTCTGAAATCACTACAGAGTAAAAGGCAGCAAGTATTCGTAAATTTCCAGTTGGATACCAGAAATCATTGAGGAACGAAGGGGTCGAAGAGGTCTGACTCCCTACAAAAAAAGATATAATTAAAGTAGCCTAGGCTGTTAACTGGGCAGTGATAGGACATGGGTCATAACTTCAACTATCATCTAACAAGAGTGATACAGATTTACGTCAGTGCCTGGCATGTTTTCATAACCTAACGGTGGTCTTACCACTGTTACTTCTACGTATAGCTACAGAACGATTAGGGTAGGACTATTTTAGAAATGGTCACACCGCTTGTTTATTGGTTAGGGACTACCTAAACTCCTGACGTGCAATTGGTGTTTGAGTTGAAGTGCAACAACACTAAGTCTTCCTTCCTGTGATTTAGATCCAAACCGCAGCCATCATGTTCCCGAAGGGCCACACCAATAACCGCTCACAAAATCTAGTGAAAGCCTCGGGGACTGGTACCCCCATATACCCCGGTAAAATTTGCGTCGTGGTGTTCGAAGTCAACAACACAAACAAAATCTAGTGAAGTCTCCATGGGGCTATCGGTTTCCCTGGCACTAGATGTTTCGACATTGGTCAGACCTCAAATGTTCTTATCTTCCAGTTTTAGGCCCCGTGAAAGCCTCGGGGACTGGTACCCCCATATACCCCGGTAAAATTTGCGTCGTGGTGTTCGAAGTCAACAAGACAATATGCCCCGGGGGAACTATCATCAAGAGTTTGTTAGCTGTGACTCTTAAAGGCTAAGGAAGCATCTAGAGTTGTGTGTATCTCTAGCTTAGCCTGACCACAGATTGAAACATACAATGCCTATGTGAAACGCCATCTAAAGCCGAGGCTAAAACAAACCTAGTGATGAAAAAATTGGTCGATTGCAAAACCACAAACAAATAAAGAAAATAACATATAAACGGTCTTAGGAGAGAAGGGAGGCCATTAAAATTAATCTAAATTTTGTTCACGCATAAAATACATAAATCTCAAGCATACTTTTAGGATATTTTGTAAAATTTCCAATTTCAAATTTTACTTTTTTAGAAAAGCTTTTGAAATAAAGAAGTCTAAATGTTAAAGTGACTAACTGATTCTAAGAACATTACCAAACCTTAAGAATTTATTAAATTTTATATGAGACTTTGAGAAAAAATAATTTCACAGTCTGCAAATAAAAACCGCTTTTACATCAAACTTTTATAAATCCCTTCAAAAGCCTAAAGCTAAAAAGTATTAAGTTAAAGTAATTTACTTAAGCTCACAACAGATCTTAATACTTAATAATTATATGATATTTTTTCCTAGTCAAACTCCAATCAATTTTCAATTACTTATGTAAAATCCACTTAAGTAACGAAAAACATACATGAAAAACTTTTGCAAAAGAAGACAGGAAAAATAAAATAAACAAATAAATGAAGAGGGCGAGGTTAATAATTTAGTATTACAGAAACACATAGACAAACACACACATACATATTTTAACTGCCAAAGAGAGGTAGTCGTCGTTCAACCAAAGCAAATAAATGTCATGTTTATTAAACTTTTAAGAAACTCAGACATTCAATACAATACCAAAATCTACTATATAGAACCACTTACATATATACGAGTATTTGGCAAAAAAAAAAACAACAACAACAAATACATATGAACGAGATGAAGTACAAAAAAAAAAAAAGAAAAAGAAAAATACTTACAAATAAATTGAAAATTAATTTCCAACAATTTCCTTTTAGATTACTTATAGGGATGTAATGTGCGAGGGTGGTGCCGATATGAACCTATTTATATAGCTTCGAAATTCGTTAGGTAGATACAGTGGATGTATTACTATGGCCACTATAATAAAAGACAATTAATATAAATTTTAAAAGTACAGAGGTGTCTATTCTACAAGCGATATTTTTATAAATATAATTTTAATAACTCCTAAAAGTATGCTTTCAATTCCGTGTTAAAATCAATATTAATTATTAACCTACATTGTTGCTATAATAAATACAAAATCGTCAAACTTAACAAATAAAAATTAAGAGTACTATATTCAGCCATGCCGAATCTTATATGCCCTTCACTATAGTAATGCTAGATATTCGGGTATGTTCTGTAATCCGAAACCGAGTGAAATTGAATCCGAATGGAATTTTAAATTGTCATAACTTTTAAATCTTACAACATTTTGGTATTATTTTTTATATATTTTATTAAAGACCATTCACATAACTTCCTTGATTGCTAATGTTTTAGAATAATAGGCGCAACTAAGTTATATTTTTCCCTAAAAATTTATTCGATTTCAATTTCACTCGGTTTCGGATTACAGAACATACCCGATTGTGTTACCCTCTTGTTTTTTTATACTTTTTTGTAAAAATTTTCTTGAACATTTTTCGTAAAAAATATAAAAAAAAATGTTTAATGGCCAAGTAGCCCACACTATTCATATTATGTAGTTTATAAATTTATTTTATATTATACTGTTTAATAAATAAATAATTTTTTTAAAAAAATTATTTTTTAAAATTTTTTTTTTTTAATTTTTGGTGAATATTTTTTGGAATTTTTTTTTTTTTTGTAAAATTTTTTTGGATTTTTTTTTTTTTTTAATTATTATAAAAATTTTTTTAAATATTTTTTTGTAAAATTTCTTCCAAATGTTTTTAAAATTAATTTTTTTTAATTTTTTGAAAAATCTTTGGTAAATATTTTTTGTAAAATTTATTTTAATTTTTTTTTATATTTTTAAAAAATGTTTTTTTTAATTTTTAAAATTATTTTTAAATTTTCTGTAAAAATTAGGAACTTCCTGCAATTTGTATTGCGTTAGAATGGTCAGGCTAATGCAAATAAATCCTTAGAAAAAATTTCCTCATATAGACCCTCGCCCTAATGGGCTTATTGACTGCTCCTGGTTACCAGTGGGCACCCTGTAGGTCTATTGGCTACCTCTATAAGTATTGCTTTCTATAAAGGCTTTTATTACAAATCAAAGCAGACAAACCTTAGCAACCTAAAAATAAACACAAAATCGGCAGGGGGTTATTGATCCCCCGAGATCTGTATGCACTTCTTGGGATCTACTTGTCATGGTCTTATATTTATTTAACAAAAAAAAAAAACAGCAAAAAGTCATTAAAACCGAAAAAAATTAAAACTAGAACGTGAAACATAGGTGAGCATGGTTTTTGCCCGCAGCCTCAAATTAATGATCTGATGTTGCTGAATTGGAATCCCAAATTTTTCTAAACTATGCCGGCAGATTGATGGGCCTAAATCTTCTGTATCTCGTCAGGTGCCTCGGCAAATCACATTACTACCCGAACACAGACAGACGGACATTGCATAATCAACTTTTCTATATATAACGATCAAGAATAAATAAAATTTATGAGATCGGAAATAAATATTGTAGAAAAATTTCAAAATTTCGAGCATTAAATTACACGACTAATGACAAAGATAAGTTTTGTGTTAAATTTGCTACGGTGGTACGATATCGCCTCGCACTCCGCCGATTGTTCCAGTAGTAAAGTTTAATGACTCGTAGACATTTTTATCGGCAAAGCGGATACGTTCTTTCAGAGATAACCCTTTCTTGTGTAGTTTATTGTTCAAGAAAATATTTATATATTTAATTATTTATTTATTTATGTTATTTACTATAAATCAAATTACAAGTCGGTCGCCTATAATCATTGCGGACGGAAGGATGTTGAAAAGGGCCCCATTTAAGAAGTGGTCGGCTTCGATATTCCCTCTACATTAATATATTTACTATAATTAAAATCCAATAAATCTTAGGAACAAAATCACCTACAACAAAGGCTATCGGCTTAAGAAAATAAAATAATTTAAAAGTGAAAAAAACTTTCTTTTACAAATAGGGAGCTCCCTATAATATTTTCAGTTAGAGTTCTCAAATGATCAAACAATTTCTAAAACAAAATGGTTAATCAGATTTTATTAGCGTGACTTTGCTTAGTTCTGGCACCACCCTCGTATACAACATACTTACATCTACTGGTACTGGTACTCATAACAAAATCAATTATATGGTAGAAAAGTTTACGTATACTCATGTAACTTTAGTATAGCATATAATATATATGTATATGTAACATATCCACTCATATACATATGTCTGCATACATATACATTTTGTATTTTTAAATGTGGGGCAACAATATAAAGTCATAATAAAAGTCGCTTAACTTAATACCAAAGTAATAGAATTGATAATATCCTTACACACCCAATATTAAGTTCATTTCATATAATTCGAACCAATCAGATACACATAATATTAACAAACATAAATATTTATAAAAATATATATTTTTGATAAAATTCACGCAATTTATTTAAAGGTTTCTTGCTTTCTTCTATCATTGCTTCCCCCTTTTCTTTATTTATTTATTTTTTTTTTTTTTTAGAAAATGTATTATAAATATATTTATTTCGGACAATTGTCAATTTGATTGTGTGTTTAATGTTAAGTTATAAATATAATCAAGAAGACACACACACGCCCACATACAAGTTTAACAAGGACGCTAACTTACTCAACAATACGAGTATGAAATGGAGTAACAAACCAAGAAACCACTCCTTTCAATATTTTTCTAATTTTCTTCAATAGATATTTTAAGAGTGAGATTATCAATATATTGATTTGAAAGTTTTTATTTTTTAGAAAAAATATAAAACTTTTTTATATTATAATATTTCAGGCTTAAGTTCATATAAACTAAAATAAAATCATATCAATATTTTCTAAATGAATAATTTTTACATCGGTCTCAGTGTGTTTTTCCCTTTCAATTCCGAAAGAAAATTCCGTTTTTGTGATAAAGAAAACGTTTACTTATTGCACACTAACTGAAACGAGCGGCAATTTCTGATCCGCTACATACTTAGTCCTCATACTACTAAGCTAATGTCGGTCGTAAACTTTCTCAGTTTAAACCGACCATCTTTGAAAATGGAACGAGTATCATTTTACAGCCTATTGTATATTTTTTGTTTATCAATTTTTTTATATCGCTTAAGACTGCTCTTTTTAATTACTCTAATCTAAGTTGTCAAAGTTAAATCAATTTCCCCCAACATTTTATTAGAACTGTAGCAAAAATAAAAACTAATATGAATAATAATTGTCTAAGGGGGATACTGAAGCAGACTGCAACCATTTTAATCTCCGTCGAGCTTTCGGGATCAGTGAGTAGGTCGACCCCTCAAAAGATAATAATTCAGCTGGAGCTCCTCTCAACACAGACAATATTCCACTTCCATGCTTGGACTAGCTCATAGTTTTTATGATTTTCACGCTAATTCTCTATCTTGATAGTCATAATTCCAGAGTAGTGATCTCTCTTATTTCCGCTGAATTTAAGCTAGCGATCATGGCTTAGATCTTCAATTCAGTGCACAAAAGAATTCCTCTACTTCGGCACATTGGTTCATAGTTTTTACAATTTTCCCATTTAGCTCTTTCTTGATCTTCTAACTATACGGAAAAAGTAACTACTCGTTCTTTGCAAAGCTTTTTTATCCTTTTAGTTTGGTTTGGTTTCTAAAGTCCACAGAAGGATTTTTATTTCTTTTGTGGCTATTAACGATCTTTAGAGAGACAACACTACCTGCGAAATTTTTTTGCTTGTCTGCATAAAACACTAAGAGTCTTTGGCGGGAATCGAACCTGCAACCCCCAGACTGATAGACTAACAGACGGACAATCAGTCTATCTATCTATCTATCTATCTATCTATCTATCTATCTATCTATCTATCGAAGCTCTATTTCCGGATAGTCTTTCTTCCAGCGTAGTCGATGATTTCTATAGAAGTGACCAAACAAAGCCGTTGTTTAGCCAGGCTTTGTTGGGTGTCTCCTTTGTTTCTCATTCGTCAGGATTCTTTCCCTTTTTCTGATTAAATCGTTTACCCATCGTCCCAATTCCGAAGTAGTAACCTTGCTCAATTCCTCTGAAGTTATTTCAGAAATTTATTGCTATTCCTCTCGCAAAAATTCACTGTAGTGTTTAATAGTTTCTCAATAAAATTGGGTCGAAATTTCTAGAATTTTTCACCTAAAACCTGTTTCTCAATCTTTACCCTTCTGGAGTACTCACCTTGCTCATATTTACTGGAGTTACTGGAGAGGGCAAACTTATCTCCTTTTTAGCAAGTTCCATCATTGTTCATCTCCTGTGGTTCTCTTAAGCCTACAGAAAGTATTTCCTTTTTATTAAATTTAATTTATCAAACTTTATCTTGGACTACCTTGGAGATCATTATTTGGTTCAGAAAAGATAAGTTCTAATTAACAATAGCGGATGGTTAATTATCCAGAGATCCTCTTGGTTTTACATATTTTGCTTTCTGCTGTTCCATTGAGGATGCTCCCTAGGCATATATTAGGATTTTGCTTTCAGCTACTGTGAGAAAGTATAAAACGTAATTCCAACAGTACCTGCAAGGTGATGTCCTTGTACCAACCAAAATATAGACTGATAGACTGGGCTACTAGCACAAGAGCTCCTCTTGGCCTGTTATCTTTTGATTTCTGCTGTTCTATCGTGGATGCTCCCTAGGCATATATTAGGATTTTGCTTTGGGCTGGAGAAAGTATAAGGCGATCAACCAAAATATAGACTGATAGGCTAGCCAACCGAGGCACACTCTATTAATATTATTTTATCACTTTTCATTTATTTTCAAAAAGGTTTATTAAAAGTTTTAGAGTTACTTTCAACAAAATCCTCATAAGTTAATTAGGACACCTATCAAAAATCTTTAAAAATATTTTATCAATTCTACACTTCTACAAGGAAGAGAATAAAAAAAAGTTATTAACTATTTTCAAGTTATTTTATTCAACATAGTGTAATCAAAAATAAATGAAAACAATAAATAAAAATATTTTTGCTATTGAAAGGAATAGTAGTAGTAGTAGTAGTAGTAGTAGTAGTAGTAGTAGTAGTAGTAGTAGTAGTAGTAGTAGTAGTAGTAGTAGTAGTAGTAGTAGTCGTAGTAGTAGGGATGAAGGTCCTTAAAAGATGACTGGTTTTAGAATGTGTGTGTTTTTGTATGTCTCTTTTTAGCTAGTTGTTATTGTAATTGTTAACACCATGCTCATCATCTTCATCAGCAGCAGCAGAAATAGCAAAATTCTTGTATAAAATATTTGTTATGAAGGGCGTAGTGCGCCACCATATGTTTTCTCCTACAAGCTTGAGTTACATGTCATCAGCCAGGAGCTCACACTTACTCACACATACTCACCCATACTCACACATACTCACACAAACTCATATAGAAAAAGATAAAGAATTTAATAAATATGAGAAAATAAATTCTTTAAAAATACCAAAATTATGTGCGTTATGCCAAAGGAACACACATACATATGTACATACTCGTACAGTCTGATATACACAAGTCCTGGTATATTGTTTGTAATTGTATGAGTTCATGCGTTTTTATTTAACTCAACATACAAATACATTTATTGAAGTGACTTAAATTGATGGCTTTATATACGACTTTCTTGATTATGATAAGGATTTTTTTTTTCTTTTATTTTATTTTCTTTTTTTCCACGAAGATAAGAATTGTATGTGTAGAAAATAGGGAGCTATGTCAAGCTAAAGAAATATTTATTGATTATTTGCAAACAATTTAAAGATTTTCTATGGAATTAATTTTATAAAATGATAAATTTACTTAATTGTTTTGTATTAAAGAAATGTTTAATAGAAAAGTAAAAAATGGTAATCAGTGAAGAGAGCTAAGAAAATGAAAAGTTTAAATTATAAAATAATAGGAATTCATTCGCTTAGTCGTAATTTAATCTTTTTATTGCATACGTTCTTTAGAATTTATAACTAAAAAACATTTCATATTCTTAGGGATATAATATTTATTTAAAATATTAAATTTAACAATTTTTTAATGATTGAAATGATTGAAATCAAAATCATAATTATTCATATTTTAAGTATAAAGAAACTTACACATGCTTAATTAATTAATTCCTGTACTGTTAAAAAATATATATATTTGCATGGTAGCTGTTGTCATATTGAGTTTATCTCTGCAGTGTTTTTAATTTATTTTTTGTTTCTTTTTTAAGAAATTTTATTTCTTTTGCATACCTTCATTAGAATTTATATTAAAAAAAAAAACATTGCATACTCTAAGGGATTTTAAATTTGTTTAAGATTTTAAATATAAAAATTAATATTTAAATTACCATAAAATTTTATAAATAAAAACTTCTTTTTTTATAAAGTGTAATTGAATTCACAATAATATTTTAATTATTTTTTAAACTAAAAATTTTCTAACTTTCGTATAAAAGTTTTTCATTTTAAAATTTAGACCTATAAATTCTGGTTGGAATTTTTTTTTTTTAAATTTTAACTTAAATAACAAAGTTTGCACTAAAAAAAATACTTCAAGTAAATTTTATTTCTTTTGCATATGTTCATTAGAATTTATTACTAAAAAAATATTGCATATTTTTAGGGATATAAAATTTAATTAAGTTTTTAAATTTTAAATTTTTTTTTGTAAAGTGTAATTGAAATCACAATAACAAGTATTCATATCTTAAGCATAAAAAATTTATACTTAATTAATTAATTCCTGTACTGTTGAAAAAAAAATATTTGTATAGTTACCGTTGTCATATTGAATATAACCCTGTATGATCAATTAAAGAAAATTTCTTAAAATTTTCTCTAAAAAAACTTCATGTAAATTTTATTTCTTTTGCATAACTTCATTAGAATTTATAATTAAAAAAACATTGCATACTCTTGGGAAAATAAAATTTGTTTAATATTTTAAATACAATATTTTTTTTTATAAAATATAATTAAACTCACAAGATTAAGTATTCATATCTTAAATAGAAAAAAGTTATACTTAACTAATTTTTGTACTAGACAAAAAATATATTTTCATGGTTGCTGTTGTCTTATTGAGTTCATCCAAAAATTTAAAATTTGCTCTAAAAAACACTTCAAGTAAATTTTTTTTCTTTTGCATACTTTAATTAGAATTTATAATTAAAAACATTGCATATTCTTAGGGATATATAATTTTTGTAAGATTTTAATTTTATAAAGGCTATACAATTGAACTAACATTATCTTGAGTTTAAAGATGTTATACTTAATTAATTGCTGTGCAGGACCAAAAATACACATATTTTCATGGTTCATGATAAATATTGAGTTCATCTTTCTAGTGTGCGCTAAATAAAAACAATATCTCTTCTTCTTAGTAAAACGTAGGGTGCCTCGGTGGGCTAGTAGATAGAGTGTCCTAGTTTATCAATCCGGGGTTGTGGATTCGATTCTTGCCAAAGTCTCCGGAATTTTTCTCTACAAGTTGGCAGGAAGACCAGGAAAGAGCTTGCATATGATCTGGGTGCCTATAGGTCACGGACTCTCAAGTATTATCTGGCCAAGTTAAAAATCGATGTAAAACGATACTTGCAGGCTGTATTTAAAGAAAAGGCTTTGGGCCACGGGCAGACATATATTTTATGGAGATGCTTTCGATTTTAAGAAAAAAAAAACTTTTGAATTCAAAGTCAATTTTAAGGCGTGATACAAAGAAATTTTAAAGCATACTTTTAGGTGTCGAACTTTGAGATTTGTACAGCTTAACAAAATAAAAAATATAAAAAAAGTCAGAGTAGATAATTGTCTTCCTAAAGGTATGAGGAAGACAGACAATTTTAAAACTTTCGTTTTCGGGAAAAAAAATTTATAAATTTAGAGTCAATTTTAAGAAAAAATATATAATTTAACCTTTCGATTAAAAAAAAATTAAATTCAAAGTCAATTTTAAGGCGTGTTAAAAAAATATTTTAAAGCATATTTTAAGGAGTCGTTTAAAAATAAAAATTGAATTTTGGGATTTTTATAGCTTAACAAAATAAAAAATTTAAAAAATTCAGATTAAATAATTGTCTTCTTAAGGGAATGAGGAAGAAAAACAATTTTAAGCCTTTCGATTTCATGAGAAAAGATGTGTTAATTCAAAGTCAATTTTAAGGCGTGATAAAAAAATATTTTAAAGCATCTTTTAGGTGTCATTTAAAAATAAAAATCGAATTTAAGGATTTTTATAGCTTAACAAACTAAAAAATACAAAAAAGTCAGATTAAATAATTGTTTTCTTAAAGCTATGAGGAAGAAAGATCATTTTAGACCTTTCGATTTCATGAAAAACAAATTGCAAATTCAAAGTAAATGTTAAGGCGTCATAAAAAAATATTTTAGAGCATACTTTTAGGTATCGTTTAAAAATAAAAATCGAAAAAATTATAAAAATTATTTTAAAGCATACTTTTAGGTGTAGCTTAAATTATGAGATTTGTGTAGCTTAACTAACATAACACAATATTTAAAAAATAATTGAGAATAATTTATACAAGATTATTATTTGCTTTAATAAAAACATAAATTTTGAAATTTTTAAGGCATAACTATTGTTTAGGTATATTTAAAATATTTTATTAATTAAAAATTTAAATTTAATTATTTATTTATTAAATGTTACAATATAATTTAAATTATTGACCATAGTAACGATGAACCTCACTTTTTGTAGTGTTTTTGGTGGGAATTAAACCCACATCGCCAAACTATTAGACTAGCACAATACTCACTAGCCTACCTAGGCACCCAAATTAGAATATTGTTTAAGTTTTTTTTTTACTGAAAAAAATCAATTACATACTTGCAGTATTTTTTAGCAGTTAATCATCAAACGATTTTTAGAAGCATTATTTTTACGGTACCTTTTTTATAACTCCAATTATGAGTACCTTAAAAAATAAATTTTTTTTATTTCTTTTTTTATTTCCTGTTAATAACCATTATTTATGGCTAACTTTTTTATCTGCTGCCATTTCCTTTTGCTTTTTATTTCAGTTTTGGTAATAAAACAGAATTAACTATAGTGTCTCTATTAATATCCTGGTTACGTGTAACGACCCTTTTAATGTGCTTTATAGTTTTTATGCTGTTAGTTTTTTTCTTTTTTTTTTATATCATTTTAGAAGGGAAAATAAAACGAATGAGTATTTTTTTTTAATAGCACTTGTTTAAGCCTTTGCCCCTAATAGCATACTATGGAAAAATATTAGCTAAACGCATAACTTTATGTTAACATTTTTTTCTCTTCAACAGTTTTTATTGCGTTTTATGCAACACTTCTGTGGTCATTAAGGTAAAAGTTGGCTGCTTGGTTTGGCTTTTGATATCCAAACAAATAGCTTTACTTGGTTTAATTGCATTTGCTGAGAATAGTAAAAAAAACTTTTTTTAACTAAACATTTAAATTTTAGTTTAAAAATTTTTTATGTTTTCTTTCTTTTTTTAATAAAATTTGTTTTATTAAAAAAAAAGAATGGTACAAGGCTACAAAACTTTTTTGCCATATGAGTATCTCTGTATAACCTTTGCCTTCTACTACCCCTAAAAGTGTGCTGCTAAACCTAAAACACTCAAGTTTGGATATTTTCTTCTTAGTATTTCTTTTTCTGTTTTAAGGCAAGTTTTGTTTTTTTTTTCTTTTTATAGCACACTTGTAGTTCACTTTTTTCTTTGTTGTTTAACTTCAAACTTTTTTTATTATAAATTTTTTTTATCAAAAAAAACACAAATCTTAAGGGAAAAAGGTTCGTCAAAAATATTATTTGTTGCTACTAACACTACATAGCCAATAACACTTACACTTACTTTAAAGAAATACAAATTCTAAGTAAGAAAGTGAAAAACCAAGTTTAACAAGATTTCGTTGTTTACGAGTCTCCGAAGAGTATTAAAAAAATTGTTAAAAAAAAGTATAGCATATTTTCAGGCAAGAAATCTTAAGTACCTACATTTTTTGTTTTAGTTACGTCCAAAAATATCTTCAACTATTTCTTTTTCATAAGAGAAAAAATCATATCAAAAAACAAAAACAAAAAAAGTCATAAAAACTTTTATGCGCGGCCCTGGCAACATGATTATTAAAAGAACAAATATGTTAAGAAAAAATTTTAAAGAGTTTCCATAAACCTTGACCAAAATGTATTGTAGTATTTTTACAAATGAATTTCAAGTACAAGTGTTGTTAAGTGAAACAGTTTTTGTTATTATTGACTAAGCGATATTTAAGCGCTTTAGACATTTAAAGAAAAATATGGATTTTAAAGCTAAGATACAAAGAAAATTCGGGGCTTTTTAGGATATAAACCAAAAACATGGTGCCTATTTGTCAAAAGCCAAAATGTAAAGCCTACCCTAGGGCTATGGAAACAAATGCATTTACTAAAGATTATTGCAAACCTTTAAATTCAAGCTGGAGGAAATTATAAAATTGTTTTAAAAATCAGCTTTGCTTCTCTTAAGGACAGTAAAGGATTTAATTCGTGGCTCTTAAGGGCAATAGGGCAGGCAAGAATTTTTAGGTAGAATTTTTTTTTTATTTGTTGCCAAATAGATGCTTTATCTAGAAGTATTAACTATCTCGCTAATTGAAAGCTGACATTTGTCCATTAAAACTGTCTGCTCGAAGTCTTAGTTGATAAGAAAATATAGTTTATAAAAAAACCGAATGAAAGAGAAGGATATACTGGTAAGGATATTTAGGCTCTATCTACAGATACCGCTTCTAGCCGAGGATAGCAGTTGTAGGATTTATTAATTCATCACTTTCCTACTACTTTGTTGTTTATTTGTTGAAGAGGGGACCCCGTTTATATTTTTCTACCTAAAATGAATCACATATATTTTTTTTCAGAAGGATGGTTAGAATATATAGTAAGACATCCGTAACGATAGATTTTTGTAGTGATTTATTAGCTCTAGGATATTACGATAGCAACCATATTGAGCAGACCTTAATGAACTGCTCTGTATTATTGTGGTTTCGTAACTCTTAAAATTAGTTTGGATACATTTTAAAGAATTTTAAAAAATTAAAAAAAATAGTCTGAATAAATTCCAAGAATTTATAGTCTACTTTCAGGCGGTAGTTAAAATAAAATTTTAGCTTTCTTAAAAACAATGTTCCTTTGTTAAAAAAAAATTAATTTAATGTTGCCTATATTTAGGCTTTGAAATTAATTACTTTATAATTATAAATTTTAGTATAATAAAATTTAATTGTAACATTAGTTCGGCAAAGCAGTTGAAAAAACAGCATTGGTTTTACTCCAAATAGAGGGACGGACGTTCGATTTGCGACTTTTGGTAGAAAGAACATTTAGGTTTTTTTTTATTTTAAATTGACGATCTTGAATCTGCAAAAAGGAATAAAAATAGTTTAATAAATTATTGCAAAATACTTCCATTTTCAAAAGTTTACACACAATAAAATAAATACGATGTGCTCTGAAAATTCGATGTTTGGAAAATTGAAGTTAAACTCATAATAACGTCTACATTGTTCTAATTCTCAAAGAGTTCAAACTAGATTAGAATTAAGATTAACATAGTTTTTTCCAACATTTTGTAATAAATAACTAAATAAGTTGGCTCGCCAACATTAGAAATTCATTTTTATTAAAAACTAGCTGTGCCCACTCACTTTGTGTGCGTCTTGACAATATTTTGTTCGATTTTGCTTTAAAAGTAATCCACAACAAATTTTAAAACTCTTACTTTATATAAAGGTAGCCCCATCCCTGGATAAAATTCTAAAATTTATATAAATTTTAAAAATTATTGTAAAGCTCTGTTTAAGACAGACAGGAAATGAGTTACTTGTTTTTTTAAAACAGCGCCATCTACTGCACAACATTGCTTAAAATATAATGCTTTCAAAAAATAAAAGATGCCTTAAAGTATGCAGTACATTTAAATCTGTAAAACAAATTCGGCACACTTTCACTGCTTTTTCTCCACTTTCTGTTGGAAGTAAGATATTTTTTGCAGAAAACAGTATGCTATATTGAAATCAGCATACTAAGGTACCTCCTCAGAAACTTTTGTTAAAATTCAACCAGTAGTTTTTACGTGATGCGAACACGAAGAGAAATACAGACAGACAGACAGACAGACAGGAAATGAGTTACTGTTTCCTTATAGGTATAAATAATAAGCACAATATCAATTAAAATAAACTTATTACAAACCCTTAATTAATCACATTAAAGCCTAATTCTAGGCAATATTTTTTGTTTAAGTAAACAAAAACCCTGCCTTAACGTAATTTATAAACTGAAAATCAGCAGTTGAACAAACATTAATTAAGCTAAATTTATTAGAAACCCCTTATTCATCAGATTAAATCCTAACTCTAGGCAATATTTTTTTAAAAGTAACCAAAAACCCTGCCTTAACGTATTTTATAAACTGAAAATCCCTTCAATAATTTTTAATTAAAACATATTGCCTATTTTAAGGCTGTTCTTTTCTTTTAGATTTAATATTCTTTTCAAAGATTTTTTAATATCCTTAACTACCTAACTTTTATTATAATTTAATAATTTTAAAAATTCCCATCGTTTACAAAATAAATTTAAGCTTTCATGCCAAATATATATAACAAAATATTAAAACGAATACACCTAAAAGTATACCTTTAATAAAAACAATATATATGCCAGTAAAATTTAAGTTACACCTTAACTCTCACATACCCTAAACATATTATTTATAATATTTTCTCAACTGCTTAGTATGCAGAAAGAATTCTTTTCCTACAAAAAAAAAGGCTAGATAGAACAAACCTCACAAAAAAACTTACTAAAAACCAACAAGCGAATACAGGTTTTCATAAACAAAAGAAGTTTTGTTGCCTTTTATTTTTAGGGAAACAAAAAATAGAAAAATAAAAATTAAGAAAAAAACAACACAATACAACAATAAAGTTAAACATTACATTCACCTTTTTTATTTCCCAGCATCACATCTCCGGCACTAAATATTTTACTCTATATATAAATAAAGTGAATGTACAAAAACCAAACACGTGACTTAAATACAAACAATGACCACGAATAAAACGAAACATACTGAAATGGAAAGAAGAAAATATTACATAAATTATACCACAAATCAAAAATCTAATAAAACTCCAAAAACGCAGTTGTAGTGATAAAGTTTTTACTAACACACACACACACACAATTATGCAAACATACATGAGCAAAAGTCTAACAAACTAATTTCGAATGCAGGTGCGTTAAGGTACGTGTATGAGTCTGATGGTTATTAAGGTTGACAGTTTGTTTGATGGTAATAAATTTTAAGTTTAAGGAAAAAATGTGAAAAGTTTTTGAAAATAAAAAGCCTACTTTAAGGCTGAAAAAAATAATTATTAGGCATACAAAATGGCTTTTGCTATTATTTTGGCTTTAAAGATCGGAACTAAACTGACAATATATCTATATATATAATAAAATAGTAACTCATTTCCGTCTGTCTGTCTGTCTGTCCGTCTGCTTTTCGTTTGTGTTCGCATCACATAAAAACTACAGGATGGATTTTAAAAAAAATTTCTGAGGAGATACCTTAGTATCCAGGTCCCAATATAGCATACTTTTTTTCCCCAAGAGAAAGTGGTAACTGCTGTGAATACGCAATTTCCGGTTTAAAGGTACTGGTTTTTTTGGTTTAAAACTGGATAATTTTCAACACGTTTATATTCAACACGGTTATTTTTCAACTCACCTTTTTATTTGTGAAAGTGGGATATTTAAAAAACTACTGCGCAACAGATGGCGCCAGTTGTAAACATTAAAATTTGTAGTTTTACTATGTGGAATTACATTATTAAAATATTTTAAACACCTCTTACAGAGGTTTACAATAAATTTTAGAATTTTAGGATTTTTAGATTTAGAATATACAGTAAATACATTAACCATAACTAAAGCACTATAAAAGTAAGAGTCTTCCAATTGGTGTGAAATACTTTCAAAGCAATACCTAAAAAAACACTGTCAGGACGCCCACGACGTGGCGGACACAGCTAGTCTATACATATATTAAGGCAGTAACAGTCTGTATGTGTTTGCATCACATAAAAACTACTGTATGGATTTTAACAAAATTTTGTGAGGAGGTACCTTAGTATCCTGATTCAAATATAGAATATTTTTTTCCGCAAAAATATCTTATTTCCTAGAAAAAAAGGGGAGAAAAAGCAGTGAAATTATCCCGTTTTTTGTACCGATTTAAAGGTACTGCATACTTTAGAGCATCTTTTATTTTTGAAAGCGGTATATTTTAAACACGGTTGCCCAATAGATGGAGCTGTTTTAAAATAATGAAAAAATATGAATTGAAGGCGGAATATTTCAAACATTGTTGCACAACAGATGGGGCTGTTTTAAATAATGACAAAATATAAATTAAAATCGTGTTGCGCAACAGATGGCGCTGTTTTAAAATAATGAAAAAATATGAATTACTTACTTGCAAATAGTCAATGGAATAAAATTTGTATTTTATTTGTATTTTTACTTTGTGGAAATAAATTGTTATTAAAATCTTTGAAACACCTTCACAACAGCTTTACAATAATTTTTCGAATTTTAGTATCTTATATAAATTTTGGAATTTTATCCAGGGATGGGTAGCTTTATATAAAGTAAATATGTAAGAGTCTTAAAATTTGGTGTGGATTACTTTTAAAGCAAAATCGAATAAAATATTGTCAGGACACACACAACGTGTGTGGGCACAATGGGGCTAGTTTATGAATAAGGCCCTAACCTCTCTAGCATTTAATGGAAATGAAACTATTCCAGGTTTTTTAATTAAATTATAAGAGGTGTTCAAAGAATTTATGTTTCAAAACACTATATTAAAAGAAGATTAGGGCAGTGAAATAATATTAACCTTTGCTATGTTTTTAGTAATGTCTTGATTATTTTCTAACAGGGCTTGATGATCATCTAAGCGTGTCTATTGCAAAAGTCTTTTGGCTTTTAATATTTCTTTTTCACCCTGGGTTTGCTTAAAATTGCTTGTTTATACTAGTGGGGTTTCTTTGCTCATAGTGTTCTTAATTTGATTTAAATGACAATACCAAAGAGCTCCTGTCCTATAAAAACGTGTTAAATTATGCAATCTCCCTTTTTACTCCAGTCATTAAAATTCTCACATATGTATTTATTTTTCGATTTTCTTGAATAGAAATACACATTTTTACTAAAACTTGAAGCTTAAAAATATGCTATGTGAAATAAAGAAAAAAGAAACTAAATGACCTGAAAGTAAGCTTTATAATGGTCAATTTTGTATTCTTTATTTTGCAACTGTAAAGCCGTTTAATCTTTGCAAAGCAATAAAGAAAAAATATAGTAAAACATATTTGCAACAACAACAAAAGCAATATAATAAATAAATTTTAAATCGCCCTAAAGTAGGCTACAAATAAATTAACCTTTTTTAACAACAAAATACAGCAATATAGTACTATTTATAGCAACAAAACCATAAGACAATATAAGACAAGCAAATAAATATAAAGAAAATAAAATCAAATAAAACAATAGAAGAGTAAAGAAAAGAAAAGGAAAGCAAAGGAAAGGAAACAAAATATTTATAAAATAGTAACCTAATAGTAAACTTGGCCTTCTTCTTCTATATTATTGTTCAAATGTAGCTCATGTGAGCAAAACTCCCCATAAATATTGTAGCAGAAATAGGAAAAAAATAAACAATATAATGTTTAATTGTCTAACACAAGTGAAAGCTTAAAAACAAAAGCATTTAGGACCAAAATACATTTTTCCTCTTAGACTGCCAGTTCCTCTACTTCCTCCACAGCCTTTACTTTTCTTTTACATTGTCATTTTTAATGATTATTCTTCTTACGTCTCTCTCTCTCTCTCTCTCTCTCTCGCTCACTCTTTTGCAATCTCTTTACACTCTTGTGGCCATTAGCTTGCTTTGAAACAATAAATTTACTAACACTATAGAAATTTTTTTACAGTTATTGCTGCTATATTCATATGTATGTCACTGTAAAATGAGACAAGACAAAGTATGCTATTAAAAATAGTAAAAAAAAATATACAAATTAAAAGAACAACAAGAACTCAAAAATAAAGCAAAAAAGAAAAATGTCAAGTACCTTTTAAAAATGTCTTTATTTATACCCATACATTCATACATTTACTAGAAATTCTTTACTTTTTAAATATATCCTCAACAGTGTTTAGCAGCCCAGCAGCTCGTTAGCACCCGTCTCGACTAATGGGTGGCCAAATGTCTGGCTTCGAACTGTTTGGGTTTTTGGCTCATGCATTACTTTATGTCTTTTCTCGTAAAACAAAGGCAAATCTAAATATTCGATAATAAAAAAAAAATTTAATTAAGCTTACGAAACTGTGAACCTACCAATAGGCGTTCTGGCCTAGCCAGAATTTTTAAAAATTGTACTATTCTTTTATTTTCGTAATACATACTATTTTCCAATAAAAAAAGCAATTAATCACAATTAGAGAATGTGAATGAACTGTGTTGTCAAACTTAAACCTATTTCCTGTTCTACTCACTTCTTGATTTTTCTGTAGATTTGTCTATTAGGTCAAGTTCTGTTTAGAGCCTCGGTTAAAAAATGCCAATATGATTCACTATAATTCCTTTTGTCTCCTCCTTAGAGACTTGACTTTCTCAGTATCGCTAGTACCTGTAAGGTTACAGTATTTCAGCGCCTCTGGTGTCATGTAGTCACATATTAGTTTTAAATCAAGTACAGCCATTTTTGTATAAAAAGTCATGTAGGTTATATCAATTTAACCCTTTATCGAAGGGTAGTTATTTAAGAAGTGTATTTTTCTTCGACTGAACATCAATCGTTATATGACCATAATTGATACAAATACTGTCAGCTGATAATCATTAATGACCCTACTAAGTAGCCTCTTGAATGATTAGTACGTTATCAGAACTGCAGGGTAGTTGCTACTTATTAACGCACACATAGTTGCGACTAAATGAATGTGCAAAACTGTTTGTATCTCTAATACTCATACTCTAACATATTTCAGAAATATGTGTTAGCGATAGTATTGCAATATTCTTAACATCCAGCTCATAAAGAAGGTTAAGTATACTTGACACTTTGTGTTTAAAGTTAAAATTTATGACAAAAAGGTTACGTTAAAATAAGCTCTTACTCGATAACAAGATGAAAATGATAATAACAAAAAACTAATAACAGCGCAAAACAAAAACTAGATAAAAAAAAACACTATACGGGTATAACAAAGTATTTTCTACTTAATAAGACCAGAGGTGTTAGAAAATAGGTAATAATATTGGTGTTAAAATGTTAAAAAGAGAAATGAAGCCATAAATTGAATATCAAGTTATATTTATAAACACGTCCGTGAAATAATAAATAAAGAAGTTGCTAAATCAATAACATAAAAAGTTAACTTAATATTATGAAAATGAAGGCAATTGTATTTACAACAAACAATTTTTAGTTGCTATAATTTTCTCTTCAAGTTCATTTTTATTTCTAAAAAAATTTGCTTATTTTTTGCTGTTTAACAAGGAGAAATATTTTTAAACAATTTGCACAAAATTTAAAAAATTTCCCTTATTTAAAAAGGAAATCCCTGTAAGGGAAATTATGCTTTTATACTTATTTTTAAAATTATTTATAGTTTTAATAATAAAATAAACCGGTTTTAAGTATACTAAGTAAAAAGTTCAAAATTTCCCTAAAAATAAAAAAAATCCATTTTAGGGAAATTTTTATGTTGCACACCAATTTCAGAAATATTATTCTATTTTAAAAATAAAATTATTGCAGTGAATATAAATTTCATGAGGTTATTGAAATTGCGTCTAAAAAAATTTGCTTAAATATAAAAATTGGTCACAAAAAATCGCACAAATAATATTAAAAAATTCCCTTTAGGGAATGTTATGCTTTTAAATTAAATTTTAAAATTATTTATAGTTTCAATAAATAGAATTTAAGTAAATTTAGTAAATAATAATTAAAAGAAATCCCTTTAGAAAATTTTTTATACTAATTTTAAAGTTTTACTATTTTAATAGCACTTAATATAAATTTCATAAAGTCCTTCAATTTGTGTCTAAAAAATTTATTTGATTAAAAAAAATTTCCATTAAGGGAAATTCGTTTTTATAAAAGTTTTTGTTGGTTTTAATTAAACTAACTATTAAATATCATAAGCTAAGTATATTTATTTTTCCTTTAATTTCCCTTACTAACGAATATTTCCTGTTGAGGGAAATTTAAATTTTAAAGAAAATTTTCAATTAATTATTATTTTAACAAAAAAAGCTAACGCTGTGAAAAAAAATATATTTCAAAACACTCTCATTCGAAAAATATCCCTTTTCGGGGAATTTTGCTTTTATGAAAGTACTTTTTTAAATTACTAATATTTTCATAAAATATTTAAAATTAAAGAATAATTTTAATTAATTTAACTATGTAATACAATAACAATAAATATATATTTTTTCTTAATTTCCCCTACTAACCAAAATTTCCTCTTGAGGGAAATTTTAATTTTATAGTAAATTATAAGAGTTTCATTATTTAAACATTAAAGCTTTTATAACATATGTAAAAAACATTTATCTTAAAATTTCCCCTATTTCAAAATATCCCTTTAGGGAAATTTCGTTTTATCAAAGAATTTTTTTTTTAATTATTAAACTATTTATTGAATATTTAAAATTTAAGAAGTTTTAAATAAAATTGGAAAAATTTCCCATTTTTATTGGAAATGTTAAAAGTTGTATTTTATAAACAATAAAACCATTGCGGTCAGTATAAATTAGATAAAGTTTAAATTAAATTTCCTTTAATTAAAAAAAAGTTCTAGAATTTTTTATCTATTTACAAACTATTTTTAAAAAATTTTTGAAATTGGAGATTTTAATAAATTAAAAAAAATTGACCAAAATATTTTCTTAAAGAGGGAATTTAGGTTATTAAAAATACCTTTTAAAATTTCAGATTTGTTTTATTGTTAAATAAGATTGTTTTAATAAGTCTTAATTTTTCTTAATACATATTTCCCTTCAAGGAAATTTTAAGCGTAAAGTATATTTTGAAAGTCTCATTATTTTTAGAAAAAAAAATTTTAAAAAATAAAAATTTCCCTAATTTTAAAAATTATTTTTCTAAAGAAATTTTGTTTTTACTTCTAATATAAATATTTATATTTAGCCCTACATAGTTTATGGTAAATTTGAAATATATTCCATTTAACATACAGCAATTAAAATTTTTTTGAACCATCCTAATAACCCTATGGCTTACGCTGACTGACCTGACCTGCATATGAATTGCATTTAATTTGTTTAACTGTTCTGAAAAAGAAAAACAATGTTATATTAAAATATTTCTGGCTTATAATTTTATCATGTCCAGTTTGTTGAATCAACAACAAAACTCTTCTACCTAAAACTTTGAGAAAGGCAAAAAGAAGCTGTCACTTTGACAGCTCTTACATAAAACCTGCCAAATTAATAGTGCACTCTTACAACAACAAAAAGTAACACAAAGTAAAAATAATTATAAACACATATACAAAAATTAAACACACACACACAGGCTAACCGCCTGGAAAAGAGTAGAGTGTAATAAAAGTAAAAAGTAAAGCATACTTTTTACATAACAAGCATTTGCTGTCAGTTTCAAGTAGAATGTCAATATTTGAAGACCAATGCATTAACAATAAACTAGAAAACTTCAAACAGTAACCAATAGCAAAAATTCATCAACACACAAACAGACACATACGATTACATATGCATATGTGTGTATGCTCCAATATCTGTGTATAGTATGTGTACGTTGTAGATTTCATTTACAATAATGAAAAGCCAATATTTAGTGCTACAGAAAATCAAACATTTTACTAGCAAGAAAAAGCAACAACAAATATTAATACTCAAACAAAAACACAAACAAGCAAAAATTTTAACAGAGTGCGAGACAGAGGGTGTGAGTGAAAAACAAATCTCAAAAATTATTGACATAAAGTGAAAATTTTAAAAATTTTTGTTTTTAGGACCAATATTCCTACAGCCGTGTGTATGTGTGTGGCTGGCTGGTTGGTTGGTGATGTGGCAGCAAAATATGTTTGTTGGTTGACTCCTTTTTACTGATTGCAACAAATTTTCTCCAACTACAATGTTATTGTTAATGAGAGTGTGCGTGCATGCGGGTACATGTGTGTATTACTTTTTCGGTTTTATGAAGCATATTTTTAGGGTTTAAAATTTTTGCTGGCTAATAAAAACCAAAAAAAAAAATATTATTATTATTATCGAAATTAAAAGTTAGTTGTTACAATGTTAAGGTTTTTAATTAAAAAAAAAAAAACATTTCAATTGCCACGAATAAGTGTGGTACAGATTTAACGCTATACTTGCCTTAAAGACCTCAACTGGTGTAGGAAAAATATATTCGTCCTGAAGCACCCTTATGGAAATTATATCATAATAGTTTTAATTTTGGAAGGAAAGCTGGCTGAATTAATAATATTTTCTCTCTCTCTCTCTCTCTCTCTCTCTGAGCTGTTTAAGAATTCATAAATATCCCGAAGAGGGGTATCAACAACGACCTAGCAAGAAGTTGTCATCTCTAAATCTGTCGTTTCTTGTAACAGCAGTTTGCTAAGTAATTGGTTAAAGAGGTGGGTTAGTAGTTAGGTTGCTCCTCTATCAGTCAGGGGTTGTGAGTTCGATTCCCACCAAAGACTACAAGTGACAGTTCATGGAAACTTTAAACATCATTTGGCATCTGTGGTATAAATGTCTAGCATACTGGCAAATTTTAGACTTTGGACCACTGACAGCCATATATTAAATTTGGATGGTGTGTGGGTCTTTAGCCTTAGGCAAATATTAGAAATTATAAGAGATTTGGTGATGAGGTATAAGGTTAACATTTATCAGACACCAGTCTAAAAACCTTACTGTCGAGGGTAAAAGGCTAAAGACAGCACAAGGTTCAATAAAAATAAGGTAATTGCAAATTACTAATAGGTTACCAGAAATTATTGAGGAAGGATAGGGACTAATAAAGTTAGTGTTCTGCTTCGGTATCCCCCTACTAAATAAAAAAAATTGGTTGGACCTGAAAGTCATCTTTTTAAATTTCATAACATAGACAAGCCTAGGCGGCTAGTTTCAGCACATATATATTGTTAGTAATAATTCCTTAACACGTTAGGAATCTCCGAGAAATAAAACCCCCTTTAAGAAACAGGATTGCACAATGGGTTTTAATTTAAAAAAAGTTTTATTTCCGAATTATTATACCCTTCACAGCAGGTGGAAGGCCGGCACAAGTGTCTCATTCCGTGTGTAATTTCTACAATATTAATTTCCAACCTCATAAATTATATGTATATTCTAGATTCTTATAAAAGTCAAATGTCCGTCTGTCCGTGTTCGTGTTGAAATGTCATTTGCCAAGCCACCAGACGAGGTACAAAGAATTTAAGCCCCCCAATCTGCCAGTCATATTTTCGAAAATTTTAGGATTGCAATTTAGCAACATCAGACCATCTCATTGGAGGCTGCAGCTAAAAGCCACGCCCACTAATATTTTTTCAAGGTGTTTTCATATGAGGAAATTTTTTAAAGAATGTTTTTGCTTTAGTCTGACTATTCTAAAGCAATATAAATTGCTGGAAAGTCCTAATTTCAAAAAAAAAAAATTTTTTAAATTTATACAAAAAATTTTACAAAAAATTTTGAAAAAAATTTTGAATAAATTTTACAAAAAATTAAAAAAAAAAGTTTCAATAAAAATTTTCAAAAAATTTTTAACAAATTTGTTTTACTAAAAACTTTCAAAACAAATTAAAAAAAATTCAAAAATGTTTTTTCCAAAAAAAGAAAATGTCTCCCAAATTTCAAACAAATTTTCAACGAAACATCAAAAGGTAACACAATATCTAGCATTACTATGGTGAAGGGTATATAAGATTCGAATATAGCACTCTTACTTGCTGAAAAATTCTTTTTAATTTCTTAATTAATTTTACCCTTTATTGCATTTTGTAATCTTGTAACACTTAGTGAAAATTGCTAAAAAAAAATGCTTTTGCTTAAATTGAAATTAAAAAACTATTAACCAACCTCTTACTTACTAACTAAACTAATTTAACGCTTTATTTATTTTGTTAATTTGATATTGGTGCGTTGTGCAAGTTGCCTAACTGCTAATATTTTTAAAAATTCTCTTTAGCAAAAACAAATCTAGAAACTAGGTCATGTTCTAAACACACTTACACACACCAACATACATACATTCTCTTATAGTTGTTTAAAGCATGTGTGTGTGTGTTTTCCAAAATGCTTTAAAGAAATAAAAGAAATTGGCATTAATTATAAATTGCTTAATACTCGTATATGTATAAAGAGGGCGTGGGGGTGGTGGTAATTTTCCTAACTAAAAGCTGCTTAAAAAAAATTTACTCGAAATGGCAGTAATGGCAAACGGAAAAAATGTGCTTAAAAGCAGCTTAAGAAAACATAATCAAAACTTTCTTTATAATCAAGTGAAATAAAAATGCATTTCGTGGAAAAAAAAAAGAAAAATTAATTGCATACTTTTTGGCAGCTGTTAGTATGAATTGTAAAAACTTAGAGGGCAAAAAGGAAAAGAAAAAATAACAAAATTTAGGTTAATTTTAGCAACTTGGAGTTAAAAAAAATAAAGCATACTTTTAGGGGTTATGAACATACAAAATTAAAATACAAATTTTTTATTTTTTATTTTTTTTTTTTTGTACAATTTACAAATTTATTTAAAAGCAAATTTAGTATGGAAAATAACCACAAAAAAATATTTTACAATTTTGTAATGAGATTAAATAATATTTTTTGTTTTTTTTTTTTTAATAATTTTTGTTTAAGAAGATTAAGATTTAATTAATAGTTTATTAAAGAACGAAAATTTTGTTTAATAAAATATAAATTAATTATAAATCAATTTTATAATTCTTTAAAAAAAACTCACTGGGTTTTCCATTAGGTGCAGAAAGATATTAACTACCAGGGAGTATGATCTATTGAAATCAAGAAAATAGATATCCACTAGTTTTAAATACGATCCAATATTCATTAAGAGCTTATTTTTAATCGATTGATTCACACTAAAAAAATATTTTTTAGTCGCACAAAGCATATGTGAAATAAACCTCCATCCTACAAGAGTACGTTCCTGTCACATTTAATCTACGTAAAATTTAATCGCTCCAAATCACATTTTCCTAGTTCCAGCACAATACATTGCCTTAGTGGATACCATAGCCTGAGCGCTCTTCATAACGATTTAAAAACAGTTCTTACTAATATAATTCACACCTGAAAGTAGGCAATATTTTTTCATATTATTTTTTGATTTTTAATGAAAAAAAAGAAAACCTTTTAATACACAAAATATTATAGATTTTTAATAAGGCTTTAATTTATTTATTAAACCTTAAAGTAGGCAACGTTTTCTTATTTTTATCCGCCTAGATATAGTGAATTCGAAGTATATATGTTTGTCTATTTTCTAAAAGCAGAACTATTGGTTACAATTGCATTTCATGCGTGTGGATAATACCCTAAACACTGGTCCAATTACTTTGCTTTCATTTTAGACCTAGTATTTCAATAAAATGTATTTAGATTACGATTTCTTATACAAAAATTAAAAATATTTTCCCCTAAAATCCAAGCATACTTTTAGGAGGAAAAAAGACTAAAAAGTCAAAGCATACTTTAAGGGAGTTAAAAAGTAGTTATGAATATTTTCTCGTATTTTAAATAAGTTTAAGTATTAAAACCACTTTTATTCCATTTAATAAAAAAATATTAAAATTTCCAGACATTTCTTACTAAACTTTCGAACCAACATTTTACACCTTTTACAAGTACTTGACGTTTATTAATACCCTCTAGCTATTACTTCCTTAACTGTTTGCATAGTAAAAGTCTTATAGGTACAAATTTTCATTATTTCTCATTTTAAAGTGTTAATTAGATATTAATTTAACATAAGCTTGAGGGGCAAATAAAGTTAAATCATACACATATACATACGTATTGAAAACTTTTCAGGGCTTTCTGTCTTTTCTTATGCATAAAAGAATGTAGAAGGAAAGTAAAGGTTTTTCCTTTGGAAATTAATTTGAAATTGAATAAGCTAATTTTGCAAGATGAAACAAAAGCATACTTTAAGGTAAAATTGGAAAAAATATATTATAATCGTCATTATTATCAGTATTATTATTATTTTTATTATTATTATTATTATTATTATTATTATTATTATTATTATTATTATTATTATTCTTATTAAAAAACATAAAGAAAACAAAAATTTTAAACAAAACACCTCAAAGTATGCAACACTCTTTTACGAAAAAGCCACATATATGTGAAATAAAATATAAGCCAAGGTATATTTAACAAGGCGACAGCGTAAGGAAGCATCAAATTGTGCAAAAAACCCTTTTTCATATGGATTTTAACAGTAACAATGATTTTATTATCTCTTAAAATAAATGATTAATGTGAAACTTCATATAAAAAAATTCAAAAAAAATGATTAACGTCAAACTCCATATAAAAAAATTCAAAAAATTTCTCTTAGATATTAGCTTCGCCTGATTGTGCTGTCACCTGGTGAAATGTGCCTTGATATAAACTTTAAAACACAAATTATTTTTATTAAAAAAAGTTTTATTCCTAATTTTTTCATCTTAATTATTAAAGAAGTTTAAAAATCTTCTAACCCAAAAATTTCTGCAATTTTTTGTTGTAGACAGCAGCAAAAATTGCAAGTATGAAAGAAATGATAAAAAAAAACAATATTTGAATTGAAAGATTTATTTTTAGTTCATCTAAATTTATTAACAAGACTAAGACACCTAAAAATAGACAATTTTTTTATGTTGGAAAATAATATCTGAATAAAGTTTTGTATAAATATATTAATGAATTTTTTAATAACACTTATGTTCATTTATTCTCTCTAACTATCAATATATAAAGTGGAAAGAGTAATTTTTACAAATCACAAAATTTATTTTCATGAAAATTTGGAAAATTTGCCTACTTTAAGGGTTAAAATAAATAATAAAACTTGAACAAAAATCTGTTTATAATCATATCTGATATTATGTGTTTAAAATTACTTTTTGTATCTAGCTAGAATCCTACATTTCTATTACAAAAAAACCGGCAAAAAAATATTGCCTATTTTAAGGATTAAATGAGATTAATAATAAGGCTATAGTTCCTATAATGAAAAATGGCTTTCTTCGTAACTATCTACTTTTTTGTATAAAATTTTAGTAGAAATGGATTTATTTTACTTAACAGTTCTTAGTTTCTTTATATCCATTTTATAAGCGTTATTATTAATATCTTTTAATCCTTAAAATAGGCAATATTTTGTATGCTTTTTTTTCAATAGAAATGAAGGATTCCAGCTAGATACAAAAAGTAATTTTAAACACAAAATATTAGATATGATTTCAATATGATTTGTATGCAAGTTTTATTATATATTTTAATCCTTAAAGTAGGCAACATTTTGTTATTTTGTCCTTAAACATTAATGTCTGTTTGATGATTTGTGTTAAGTAGTCTCTATAAGAAACATACTTAGATCTATCACTTTCTTTATTTAAAGTTCAAGTTCATTTGTCTTGTATGTCCATTTGTAGTGCTAAAGCTACTAGCCAAATTTCAAAACGAAAATTCCTCCATATGGCTGTAATATTTATCGTATAAAATCTGTCATCAGAGACTCTTTTTACAAAGCAGGGTACACAATATAATCTTACAAATGATGAGGTATTCTGTTAATTCTGGCTTCCCTTTTCCACCAAGACGTTCAGAGAAATTTAAATTCATTTAATATTAAATATATGTGACCCGGGCTATGAAAAGGTGTCTTATGACTCAAGAAAAATTTCTCCACTTTTTGTTGTTGTTGTTGCATTTTTTATCTTTAACAGCTAATTTTTCGAAATTTTGTTTTTGAGTCATAAGCCACCTTTTCCCTTGTTATAGACCGGGTCACATATATTACATCAGCCTAAAAGTAGGCAATTTTTATCTATACATATAATAAGACAGTAACTCATTTCGCTTATGTCTATTTTTCTGTCTACGTTCGCATCACGTAAAAACTACTGAATAGATTTTAAAAAATTTTGTAAGGAGGTACCTTAGTAGCCTGATCCCAATATAGATACTTTTTTCCGTAAAAATTTCTTATTTCCCAGAGAAAGTGAAGAAAAAGCAGTGAAAGTACGCCGAATTTTTTTTTACCGATTTGAAGGTGCTGCATACTTTAAGGCATCTTTTATTTTCTAAAGCGGGGTATTTTAAACGCGGTTGTTCAACAGATGGCGCTGTTTTAAATTAATAACAAATACTGAATAGAAAGTGGGATATTTTAAATATGGTTGCGCACCAGATCACGCTGTTTTAAAATAATGACAAAATATGAATTACTTACTGCCTAATAGTCAATTGATTAAAATTTGTATTTTTACTGTGTGGAATTACATTGTTATTAAAATATTTTAAACACCTTCTACAGAGCTTTACAATAATTTTTAGAATTTTATATAAACTTGAGAATTTTGTCCAGGGATGGGTACCTTTATATAAAGTAAATACGTAAGAGTCTTAAAATTTGGTATGGATTACTTATAAATCAAAATTGAACAAAATATTTTCAAGACGCACACAATGTGTGTGTGGGCATAGCTTGTCTGAACTATATTTTTTGATTTACTTTGGTTTATTATGTTATTTTTTAATATACAGTGGTTATAACTATGTATTTTTTGAGAAATTATGTCTTCTCTATTTTAGTCCTTAATAAGGATATATGATGGATATTCGATATTCAAATTGAAAGGAAAAATATATTAATACAAAAATATTTTATGATAAAAAATTGGCTTGATTAGATTTTTTAAGAATTTTTTTTATATTTGTTTCAATTTAAAAAAACTCGGTTTTTAATTAAATTTGTTCCACTATTTTCTTCCTCTTTATATAACCCCGAAATTTCTGTGTTAAATTTCTAATCCAAATTCATGGTTCTGCACAACTTTAATACCCTTCTCAATATTTAATCTGCTTAATGCATTAGAATACAACATTGAAAAAACTCCTAATTAGACAATTTAAAAACTAAAAGAAAGACACAACTAATTTGAATCACATTTTTTCGCTGTTTCCTTAAAAACAGTTTCATATTATTTCATTTTTATTTTTCTACAGCTTAACCGCATGTAATTTTCTTTTTGTTTTTTATACATTTCTCTAACTCCTATACATTTTCGTCATTATCATCACCAACTTTAGTATCCACAACCACACAGCCACAGCCAAGTATGTTTCGTTATTTTTTTTTTTCAGCAATGAAAATAAAAATTTTATTATTATTTTCCCTTTTGCCATTTAAATGCTTGATGCTCTAATCCTTGCTGAAGGCATTTTGCTCTGTCGCTGTTTGTTATTTTGCCTCGACCACTGCTGTTACTATGTAGCTGTGTGCTAGTGTGTTTGTTATCAGGATCTGTACTGTTTTGCTTTAAATTATATAGTGTCGTATTTTCCACGGATTTAATATTATTTTTCACTACGTTGCATATATTTAGGCTGTGCTGTTGATCTATTTAAGTGGCTAAGGAAGTACAAGCTTTTTGTGTTAGTAAATAGTTTTCTTTTTTCTTAAAGCATATTTGGAAGAGAGTTGACCAAAATTTTAATTGTTAAAAATTTAAAATTTTTTATTTTTAATTTTTAATTTATAGAAACTGAAAATTTTTTTAAATTTAAAAAAAAACATCTTACAAAATGAGCTTTTATCTTCTTTCATTTAGAATTTTGTATGCTGTAAGTTATTTCACTTAATTTAAATTTAAAGTTAAAAATTCATCCTAAAAGTATGCCTTAATATTTTTACTAAAATTTTATTTAAAGTTTAATATTCATCCTTAAAGTATGCTTTAATTTAAATTGTCTTATTTTGATTTGTCAGTAATTTTTATTCTTGTTTATATACATCGTATTATAGCTTTAATAAATTTTATAGACCGTATTATTTAATGGTTTCTTTGCCAGAGCAAATGAAATACTTGCCATTGACAAATTAAAGCACAAAAAAGTACTTATTTTCTTTTATATTTTACGTTGCTTTTTTTTTGTGTCTCTATTTACGAAAATAACAACGCATTCACTAGCTATTTAAGCCTGGAATTTGCTACTGCTGCTGACAAAACAATGAAAAATGTTCCCTTTTTTTTGGTCATTTCATTAGAAGATAAAATTTTGTTATACCAAAAATACTGTTATAAAAATGATAAGCTACTTATCGAGCAACAAAAAAAAAACATTATATATATTTGTGGCTAAACAAAAAAAGACAGCAATATTTGTAAATGAAAGCAAATGACGAAAATTGAAACCTAAAGAAATCCGGTTGCCATTGTACTTTTGATAAAATTTGATTTTAAATGTATATGAAACAATTTGAGAAAATTGGTGTATGGTAACATTGCTTTGATGGGTGTTTGTCGATCACAAGACTGTATCTCCGAAACCATGACAGGACGAACCCTAATAATTTCTATTGATGCTTAGTAATAAACCCTCTAAAATTATAATAAATAACGTTAAAAAGCAAATCGAGTTTTCATAAAGGAAACGTGTATTTTTTGTTCTATAAATTTACATTGATCCTAAAAGTATGCTTTAAATAATATGCTTTAAATATATATGTATGTATATGCTTTAAATTTTGTCGACTCTTATTCATAATTTCATGATAATATTGGTACAACTCAAATTATAAAAAAAATATATATATAATTTCTAACCAACCTATAAACTAAAATAAAATAATTTCTCGTATTATATTTCTCTATAAAACTTGTTTAAATAGAAGAATTATAAAAACTGAAACTATCTTGTATTTAGATATTGAAAATGCAGATGCAGTGATACAGAAAATACATGCTCATCCAGCCAAAAACTTTACACGATTTTGATTATTATTTTTATACCCTTCACCACATGCGAGTATATACCCGATGTATAAGTTTATCATTCCTCGTGTAATTTCTACAATACTCATTTCCGACCCCATAAAGTATATATACTCTATTGGTTTGACCGATGTCTGTGCATGTTCGGGTAGTAATATTATTTGCCAAAACACCACACGAGATATAGAAGATTAAAGCCCACCAATCTGCCGGGCATAGTTTCGAAAATTTTGGGATTGCAATTCAGCAACATCAGAACATTCCTATAGAGGCTGTGGACAAAAAACCACACCCACCTATATTTAAAATTTCTTTTTTTTTTTTGTTTAATGATTCTCTTTTTTTTTTCCTTTTTTTTTTTTGTTAAATAAATATTAGATCGCGACAGGTAAATCACAAGCAGTGCATACAGGGATCAATAACCCCTTTTGTGTTTATTTTTAGGTTTATAAGGTGTTTCTACTTTGATTTGTATCAAAGGCCTTGATAGAAAGTAATATATACGAGTATATAGATGTAGCAATAGACCCACAGGGTGCCCGCTGGTAATCAGGAGCAGTCAAATGGCCCATTAACGGTGGGGTGCCCACTGGTAATCAGAAGCAGTCATTAAGGGGGGTGGTCAATATGAAGAACTTTTTTTTAAGGATTTTGCTTTAGTCTGACCATTTTAATGCAGAAATTTCTTATTTAAAAAAAATTAAAAAAAAAAACAAATTTCCAAAAAATATTTACAAAAAATTTAAAAAAAAATTTTACCAACTTTTTCAACAAAATTTTTACAAAAAATATTTCAAAAAAGTTATCCAAAAAATATTCAAAAAAAAATTTTTTGGAAAAATTTTCAAAAATTTAAAAAAAAATTAAAAAAAAAATTACAAATAACTTCAAAAAAATTTTTACAGTTTTTTGTTTTCAAAATTTTCCAAAACTTAAAAAAAAATTTACAAAAGACTTCAAAAAAAATTTTACAAAAAATATTTAAAAAATTTCTTATGAAAAATTGAAAATATTGAAAAAAAATTTTAGACATTTAAAAAAAAATTACAAAAAAGGTAAAAAAAAATTTGAAAAAAGTTTAAAAAAATTTTTACAAAAAAAGTTTGAAAAAATTTTTAAGAAACATAAGAGGGTAACACAGGTATCTAACGGATGAATTTCCCTTAACGGATGAATTTTATTTATTTTATTTTTTTTTTTTTTTTGGTTGCCTTCAATTAGCATCTCTGTTGCGTTTAACACACCTAGTAAATTATAAAATTAACATACAAAAATTTATGTTGCAAAACTATTTATTTTATCAACATGTGTGTGTGTTAGTTTATGTAAATGTAAATTACACTTGTATTAACTTGTTAAGCTAACGAATTATTTACTTTGTTTTGAAAAGTAAATATAGTTACTATTTTTCAACTGCATAAATCTTTTTTAATAAAAATAAAAATACCTAAAACCATAAAACTTGATTGAAATTAAGCAAAGTTTTGTTAAAATAACAAATATTTGGCAAATTAAGAAAATATAAAGCATACTTTTAGGTAAATATAAATATTTAGAAATAAACTAACATTAAATAATTAAAAATAAATGCAAAAATTTTAAATAAAAATAATTAATATAAATGAAATTTATTATTTATAATTGTAGGCTTCCTTCTCGAAGGAGTTACGCCCTCGGCACCACCAGATGTACCACCTAGAAATCCAACAATGAGCCGCATGAATAATGGTCGTTTAGTGGCTGCTAATCCAAATGATTTGGGTGTCGACTTTGAGCCTTCATGTTTGGTGCGTACACCATCGGGCAACGTTTACATTCCCAGCGGTAATTTAAGTAAGTAAAACTATTTAAAAAATTTATTTTACTTTAAAATGAATTTATTATAAAAATAAAATAAAAATGTTTTAAACATTTCTAACAAACTAACGACTATATTTTTCTACCAAAAACAACAACAACTTGGAGTTTAGTGCCAAAAATATAGCAATAAAAAACAAACACTTTATAACCTGCCAAAAGCTAGTTTTTAAAAATTTAAGTAATTGTTGCCAACATTTGTTTTATATATATTCTTAAATTTGCTGATAGTTGCTAGGCAGTTAAACCTACAGCAATTCTAGCTTAAATAAACAAGAGATTTTGAATATTTGCCATTTAGCAATAAACGAAAACAACTCTATAGTATTTTATTTCTAACAACTTACGTGTTTTAGTTTTCTTTTTTTTTATTTGCATTTATTTTATGTTTTTGCCTAAATGTATGCTTTTGTTATAAAAAAAAACATTTCATGTCAGTTCATGGTTTTGCAAAACTAAATATATTTATTTTATGTTGGATTTAATTTTAGAATTAAAATCTCCGAAAACTTTATCGTAAACAATTTTAATAAAAATACAAAATATCTATAAAAAATTTAAGCATACTTTTAGGCATATCTTTTATTTGAAGTGTTGCAAGAAAACGACAATAACATAGAATTTAAAGTAATTTTCTCTAGATTATAATTAAAATAAATAAAATTTGTTTAAAACAAAAACTTAAGATTATTTGAGGCAAAATATTTGGAATAAATTTATAATTTTTAGAAAACTTGTCATTTCAATTAAATTAAAAATAATTTTGATAGTTTATATTTTGTAGGAAACAAATAGTCCAAAAATAAAGAATGTAATTTTAAATTATTTTAACAAGTTTCTATTCCAAAAAATCAGATAAACTAAAAAAGACTTGTTTGTTTAATGCTAAAATCGTCAATACTTCAATTGCAAATTCAAAATTATTTTATATAAAGCATACCTAAAGGGGATGTCAATTTCAAATTTTGTTTTGCTTAAAACTTAGCTGCCCTTTTACGATAAAAAAAAACATTATTGTTATGTCTCAACCTTGATTTCGACTTTTTAGTGATCTGTCTCTAAATACTAAAAAATAAAGCATATTTTTAGGATGAATATTTTTTGATAGTTTTTAATTGCATTTTAAACATTGAAATTTTAGAAAAGCGAAAATTTTAAAACAGTTTTTTATTTTTAAATCAGTTTACTAATAATAATAATAATATGTAGCAATACTAAAAACATTTTTAAAACAGATAAATTCTTGTTTTTTCTAACATAATTTATTAGTTTTACAATTTTCCAAAATTTAAAGCATACTTTTAGGCATATTTTTGAATTTATTTTGCTTAGAAATATATAACATAAAATTAAATAAGAATGGCATTTCGGCCTGTTTTGGAGTTGGAGTTCTTTAGGGAATGGTGGAGGTTGATGATCGTTGGGGCATCACAATGGGCCTTATTGGCCTCCGAGTGAACTCGCGTTTTTTTTCGGGCGGCCCGTTTAACCTAACCTAACCTAGGCCTGTTTAAGACCTGTTGTGAGCCTTTCTTTTAAGAGCCAACTTAATTAATTAAAATTTTAATTAATTAATTAAAATTTAGTTTTTTCTTTTTAAATCTGTTTATATAGAAATGTTAAAAAAATATTGAAAAGAAATAAATTCTTGCTCATTCTTCAAAGCATACTTAAACAGTTAAAGTATACTTAAAGCATTTAAAGCATACTTTTAGGCAAATATTTGAATTTATTTTATTTAAAGCATCGTTTTAGGCATATTTTCGAATTTATTTTGCTTAGCAATATTTGATAAGATAAAGCTCAGTATGAGTGGCACTCAGACCTATATATAAAACCTCTTGTAAGTTTTCTCTATAAGAGCCTACTACTATGAGCTTAGTTTTTATGTTAAGCTTGAGCCTTGTTTAATAGTGAAATATTACGTGGTTTTTATTTACTTTCTTGTTTAGGTTGCTGTGAATTTTTTGGGTTTAAAAATTAAAAATTTAACTTTAAGGATACTATATAGTATACTTTTAGGCTTTTGTTTGTATTTAAAAGCCAAAAAAACCTTTAAACTATTTTATAAATTCGTAGTATATCTTTTATTTTTCATTTTTATAGTTTGCAGAAACCATGATTTTATCTTTTTTATAAATTAAAAAGCATATCTTAAGGCTTTTCTAAAATTAATTTAAAATCTTCGTTTTTGCCTTCTTTAAATAAGCAATATTTTAGGGGTATTATTCATCTTCTGGCAAACCAAAATTATGACTATTTTTAAGAGTCACAGCTTAATATTTGTGTTGGAGGTTTAGAGGTAAACCAAGTACTTTATACTGGGTTTTTTATAATTATAACAATTTTTCTTACATTATTGGTAACATAGCAAAGTTTTGTTATGACTAGAATTAATCGATTATTGATTATAAAAAAAAATTATGAGCTCCTTAAAAAACTGATCGGTCACCAAATTGGTTATATTTACACATTCTCTGTTTCAGGCATTATCTTCAGGTATCATTTTCTTCGATTATAATCTTGGCCAAATGAGGCTTAAAGTTTCGATGACTAACGCTACTAAGGCTGTTATACAGCTTTATCTGCCTCTATTGTATCCAAGCATTACTCTGTATTAACTTCCGAGTGGATAATGCCCTAGATGTACTTTTTGAGATTAAATAAAAAAGCTCTTGCTGGTAGCCTTCTAAATTACTACCGGATTCTGCCGTTGAGCAAGTAAAAACAGATCTCATACACTAACGATGCTTTCTCGTCCATCTAAGAGTCATGTTTATTTGTTAAAAATTTAGACCTCTTAAAATTTCCCCAAGCAATGTAGAAAAAATATCCCCAAGATCCAAATTAGCACAATATCTGCCAATCTTGGGGATACCTACCTAGCATGTGACTGGTTAAATGAGGTGCTATAAGTCGAACTTTTGACAGTTCACTCAGATTTTATTTTTACATTGGGCACGTTCATAAGACGTAACTGTTGAGCTCAACGGTTGGCAACAGTTTCGTAGCAGTTGAGCTCAACAGTTACGTCTTAGAAACGGCTTGATAAATAAAAAGCTGATAAATGTAAACAATTGAAAAAAAAATAATAGAGGAGCAAACTAAATAATTTAAATTAACTAAATTAATTACTTTAGTAGAAAATTGTGGATAAGAAACGGTATAACTCTCTTCTATTAGCTATTTAATCTGCGCACAACATGTTGACTTTAGGTAGCTAACATATTTTATGATCAGTGTTGCCGTTGGAAATTTTTTTTTACCAAAATTTTTCCAAAAATGGAACAAAACCGTTTGCATCGGACCAAATTTTAAAACTCAATTAATATGCCAATTAATGCTTTTTAAAAACATTTTATTAAGTAAAATAAAGGTTTGAAACATAATTTATTTGATGTAAATAATTCAGGTATGAAGAAAATTATATAATGAAATTTATAAATAACTACATTAAAAATTTCGAGAAATAAAATAATCTTATTCAGTCATTTTGTGTATGTATTTTACATTTACTGTTAAAAAAGAATAATGAAACATAACACATTTTATATGATTATTGGCATGTATTAAATAAATTAATATCAACAAATTTTTCAGACCAAATTTGGTCCAATTGGACCAAAACGGCAACGCTGTTTATGATACAAAAAATACCCAACTGTTGAGTTGAGGGCAACTAGTCAACAACCCGTTTCTAAGACTAACACTCAACCGTTGCACATAGGGGTATTTTGCCAATCTAGCCGGACATTACTTTTTTTTAGCTTATATTGGCTCTAAAAATTTACTGAGTGCACCTAGGTCAATGAAACTTTGCAGAAAAATCTGTTATGGTCGTTGGCTGTCAAAGCTAGAAAATAGTAAAAATCGGACCAAGGAGAAAAAAGTTCCCCTTGGAAGAACTAATCCTACCTCTGAAAAATGCAAGTTTTTTTTTAATTTTCCCGGTATTTTGTTTAGCAATTACAACTTTTAAGGTCAAAGAATGTTCAAAAACTTAAAGTTGGACTTAAGAGATTCTTAAATGCCATTTTTAGCCCCGCCCCTTTTGTGGGCGGTTAAATAAAATATTATTTGAAAAAATAATGCAATTATTCAAAGAAATAGATTTTATACTTCTTAAAACCATAAAAATTTATTTTTATGGGCAGGGGGAGGTCTTCCTCCAATCCCACCCCCAAAACGTCCCTGTGAAAAAAAATTTGTTTGCCAATTTTCTAAAAATAATCATTTTTAAGCTTTCCAATGCCTAACCAATCCCTGCTTCCCAAGAATATTATTAAAAAAATATTTTTGTAACTTGTTACTTTATAGTATTTGATTTATCTGAAAATATTTTATTTATTTATAGTAATGACTTATTTATGATTGTAACGATAAATTTTATTTAAAATTATAACAATTAATTTATTTAAAACGACTTCTCCTTTTCACTAAGATGATGATGAGTGCCACGGTTCTTCTTCGTCTGATTCTTCAAAAGTCTCTTCCGAATCTGAATCCTCATCAGCGTTAAGTGCTAGTGGAAGCATGATAGAAATTGCTTCTTTCGTAAAAGGTAATGGCCTTTTTTTGGAGTGGGTTTTATACTAGTAATTAGTGGGTCAGAACTTAGCAAAAGCCTATTAATAATATCTAAGTTACACTGAACCCTTGAAAACTTTCTAGCGAAATTCTGCCTGTAAAGCCGGAAATGCTTGTTTCGTGCCTCAGCCGCTACTTCTGATAATAGCCCAATAGGCAACAATGCCTCATTCATAACAGTTGCACCATGTATTAAAATCTTGTACATTGTAGGTGTCATAGGATGCCACTCATATAGAGAAACGTAAAGTTTTGCAGTATCTAAGCAATGCCAATATAATTAAAATTTTTTTTTTTGAAACTCTTTAAACAGTCCTTTACTGCTGATATATCACCATCTCCTTGACATTTTGAAACATCGCACAATTTTCTAAATAAAAATTGCAATTTCTCTTCAACGGTATTAGCATTAGATTCCTGTACTATTTGGAATAACTCCAATCTTGTATATACTTTTTCCATTTTACTCTCGAAGCTTCAAAAGGGTTATGATTACAATTTTGTACAATAACCACAATTTATAGTAAACAAATTGTTAACTGCAGGTCAGATTTGTTTTTTTAAAAACTACTTTTGGTTTTTATTATTTTAAAAAATTATTTAATACAGGTACATTTTTGTTCCAGGAATAACGTCATTTACAACGTATCTGCACAGGTATCTATGTATATATGTAAGCTATGGGGGTGGGTAAAATTACTGTTTTACCTTTTTGCTCATTTTTTTACAGGTAATAACAGTGTTAGATGCAATGATTTAAATAAAAAACATCTACCTTCAGTTATTGAAAACCAAAATGTTTTAACAATATAAAAAGGTTTCTTACTCGTATTTACCTATGTAAGATAAGAAGCAACAGAAAAAGGTGTAATTTTTAAAAAATCGCCAAAAAAAATGGCGCACCTATGCGCAAGCTGTTTTTTTACAGTATAAAAGTAGAGATCGCAAATTTTATAGTGATATATAACATTTTTAGGGCCGCGATGGAGATCACTCTTAAAAAGCTTTTCACTTTTTTTTTACAAAAAATTTTACAAAAAAAAACTTTTTTTTAATTTTGAATGAAATTTTTTGTCATTAAAATTTAAAAAAAAAAAATTATAAAAATTAACATAAGTAGCTACTAATAAACCATTTCACAGAAAAAAAAATCAATACAAAATCTTTATTCGTTTAGCCACCAAAAAATATATTGCAAACCTCTCAAAATCGTTTAAAGTCAATAAAAACTTATACGATATACTCAACTTTCCTGACTTTAACAGTGTCCCAAAACGACAAATCTCAAGCAAAAGCCTTGAAAATTCACTATACGATGCAGAATTTTGTTGTCTGTCGAGTTGCATACTTAAATTTTTACATTTCTCAAAATAAATTTTTTGCCTAATGTCCGGCTAGATTGGCAAAATACCCCTCTGTGCGTTGCGCAACAGTTACTTCTTATGAACGTGTCCATTATTATGAAATTGTAATCTATTGTTCAAAATCCAAAGTATATCTTAAGGAGTTTTTTAAATGTTTTTAAATCACCCATTTAACAATTTTTTTCTTATTTTTCAATAACTTTTTTAAATTTTCTTAAACTGAAATTTGTCAGAAAAAAAACATTTTAAATTTTATTATAAAAAATTTTTTTAACAATTTGCACATGTTTTATATACACTTTATGATCACTTGTCTCAATATACAGTAATTTACACAATTTTATAAAGCAATTTTTATATTTTGTGGCAATTTTTATGTTTTTTTTTAATGGATTTAACATTATGGAAATTTATGTGCATATATTTTAGCTTAAAGAGTTTTTAATCAAATGAAAAAATACAAAATTTATAAATTTTCCAATAACATAAAACTTTATTCATCTCTGTAAATTTTTTATTTTTTTTTTTTTTTTTTTTGTTTTGTCATTCAAACATCATGCAGGCCAACAAAAAAAAAATATTGTTTTTATACACAAATTGCTATAAACATTTGACTTAATTTACGTTAGTACGAGTATTTATTGTATTTCTTTAAAAATATTTATGCATTCAATCAATTTTATAATATAGTTAAACAACAACAAAAGCAAATAGTTTGATATACAAATAAACATTTTTGTATGACTTTTTGTTTATTGGCAACAAATATTATATTGATGAATTTCTCTTTAAAATAAAAAATTCAAACTGAATGTTCATTTAATGATGCAAATTTTTTGCGATGAAAGCTAAAAGTTAAAATATCAATTATATGAAAAAAAAAGAATTTTTTAAAAAATAAATCATGCAAAGAATTACAGAGAAATTTTGCCTTATTTTATTTTTTATTTTAGCCTTATAGTAAAAACATTATTTGCATATTTTTTCCACATAAATTAAGTTATTTTATTAAATTACACAACCCCTTTATAAAACTAATTTTTATATTTTTTTTTTTTTGGAAATATATTTTTTTTAATGAAACACCTAAAAATATGCTTTAGTTTATATGAGTTTTTTTTTTCTAATTTCCAATATATTACTTAAATGTTCTCTTATTTCACCTAAAAATATGCTTTAGTTTATATTAATTTTATTTATTTTTTAATTATTTAAATAATCTCATATTTAGTAATAAATTTTAGTTTATTTTTTTAACTTGCAAAATTTTTTTCTTTATTTTCTTTTACTTCAAAGTATTTTAAAGTTATTTTCGTATACGTTGATATGCTCCCCCTAAAGAAAATCTAAGAAAGTATATTATGAGCTCACGTTTACATAATGAAATATTTGTTTAGTTCATTATTTTGTGTTACTTCATTAAGTCGTTGGTGTTTTTTTTCATCTCTTCGTTATTTGTTGTTGTAAGCGCTCCCTTAATGTGCTTCAATGAACCCAATGACATTCCTTCCTTAAGGGCTTTACTTGCTTACAATTATAATGGTTGCTTGTTGTTTTTTCGAGTTTTTAATAAACCTCCTTAAGATATGCTTCGAGAAATTGTTTAATTTAGCGAAGGTATGTATGCTAAGGAAAAAATTAAGTTTAGTTTTTAAGCTTTTGTGATACAGAAACTTTGAGAGATTTTTAAAGATATTGATATAAAAATAAATATTAACAAAAGTTCAAATTTATTATAATTTATTGACTCATACACTAACGATGCTTTCTCCTCCATCTAGGGGTCATATTTATTTGTTAAAAAATCAGATTTCTTAAAATTTCCCAGATCTTGGTGATCCAAATTGGCATAATATCTCTGGATACCTACCTAGCATGTGGATGGTTAAATTAGGTGCTATAAATTGAACAGTTTTGGACAGTTCACTCATATGGCCATTCAATTTATGTTTACATTATTATGAAATTGAAATCATTTGTTCAAATTCCAAAGCATATCTTAAGGTGTTTTTTTAATGATTTTAAATCGCCCATTTTAACAATTTATTTCAACCTTTTTATGAAGATTAATTTAGAGCCTAAAAATAGGCAGTAATATTATATACTTATTATAAATTGTATTTATTAACTTTTCTCAGCTAATTTTAACATGCAAAACAAATTCCATAACAGTTTTGTTTTAGCTATGGGAAAAAGCAAGAATGGCAGAATGATTCATTGGTAGTGCTGTCGTTTATAAGTCTGGGTGCAGGTTCGATTCCGAACACTCACGAAAAGTGCGTTCTTTTTGCATATTAGCAGTAGTTTGGCAGCTAGTGTGGTTTTTAAAAAGTTATCTAATAACATATAGATTAAATTTCGAAGTCAGGCTGTCTCCCTAAGCTGCAAGAATATTATTAAAAGAAAAATTTTAAAAATTTTATTTTAAACACAGCAGAAACACAGCACCGCTATATCCTGCTTCAGCATTCTTCGCCTGTATCTACTTTGGGTGGCATTAAGTTGTAAAAATTATCTATTTAGCCAACCAAACCTGAAAAAAAGAAATATTTTGGAGTCCTCCAAGATTCTCCTAAACTTAAAGGATTTTATGTGAAAAATAAAAACAAGAAAAAAATTATCAAAAAAAATAAGCTGTTCATTTTTTAAAATATTTTTAAAGCATAAATTTAGGCAAGGATATTAACAAGCTACTTAAAATATATCCTACACAATTTAACGCTTAAGTTATTTAAATAATTTAACTTTATTAAGAATAAATATTATTTAAATATTCTGTCCTAAAAGTATGCTGCGAATAATTAATTTTATAATTTCACACATTTTAACATCTATTGCATATTTAGAAAACATTGTTAAATATAGAATCATTTTGAAATTACAAGGGAGCTACTAGGGGTTTAAAATGTGTTACGATTTATAATTAATTGTAACGATGTGTTTGTACCCCCTAAGCTAAAGAATACAACAAAATTCTTTATTAGTTACAAAATTTCTATTAAATTTTTTACTGTGATTACTGTAATTATAGCCTTGAAATGTTTTAAGTCCATGTTTACTTTGGACCAAATTCATAAAAAAAATTTTTTATTATGAAGAGGTTTATAAGACAAATTTTCATAGAAAATTTGTTTATTAAACCCTTCATAAACCTACAATATTTTTTTATGAATATGGCCCTTTGAATTTAAATTACAGGAACACCTTTAAATATGCTACAAAAATTAACAATCAATCCTTAAATTTAAAAATTTTAAACATTTTTTTAAATTTAAAAATTTAAAAAAAAAATGAACTTTCTTTAATTACTTATCAAATTAAAAAAAAAAAATTATTAAAAATTTATTTAAGAATAATTTGATTCAAGAATATTTATTCTTTTTTAATTTAATGATATTTTTTCTTTTTACTTCTTAATTAAAATATGAGAAAAAAATGACTGCCCCTGTACCAATTTTTATGTAATGAAAAAATGTAATGAAATAATATAAAATTACAAAAAAAAAACCTCTAAACAATGTTTGCCTTGTTCGGCTTTGTTAACGTTGTTACGTTAAGTAAGAAAATAATTTTGCACATATAATTAAAATTACATTGCATATGTTAAGGCGTTTGTTTTTTTATTTTTTTTCTTTTTTTTGTTCAAGCATTTATTATGTATGCATTTTCATACATACTAACGGGGCTTTTGTGCATTACTGCTTTCATTTTTCATTCTTTACATTTTTCCATGTAGATGAATTTCTTTATTGCTGACTGATTTTTTTTTTCTAAGCTTTTTTTTGCTCTTTACGTTTTTAATAATATTTTGTATGTTTCAATGAATAAATGTTGTTGTTGTTGCTGTTGCTGTTGTTCATTATGAAAATGTTAATTAAAATAATGTATTACTGCAGCTTTAGACTTATAAATGTATGAACAAACAATACCCAGCCAACCATTTCATGAGAGCTTCGGAATAATGGCTCACAAGAAGAACCATCTAGAGAGATTTTTCTGAGATCTCCTTAAAATTGACTGAGCCATAGGTTGAGTAGTGACTCAGATAGGATAGAAAACGAATGAATTTTATAAATGTTTTTTGGATAAAAACACTAGTACTTTTTGTTTGCAGTCAAAATCAAAACAATTCACAGAAAGCAACGGTGTATTCGTTAAGAACTACTACAAAACGACCCTTTCTTATATATTACTAGATGTGCCTGCACACGTTGTGTGCGTCCCAACAATATTTTGTTCGATTTGGCTTTGAAAGTAATCCACACCAAATTTTAAAACTCTTACGTTATTGCTTTATAAAAAGGTACCCATCCCTGCTTAAAATTCAAACATTTATATAAAATTCTAAAAATGATTTTATAGATAGAATATGAGTTACTCATTAATTTAAAACAGCGCCATCTGTTGCGTAACCGTGTTTAAAATAACCTGCTTTCAAAAATAAAAGATGCCTTAAAATATGCAGTACCTTTAAATCTGATAAAAAAGCTGGCGTACTATTACTGCTTTTTCTCCACTTTCTCTTAGAAATAATATATTTTTGCGGAAAAAAATATCTTATATTGGGATCAGGATATTGAGGTACCTCCTCACAAAATTTTGTTAAAATCCATCCAGTGGTTTTTACATGATGCAAACACAAACAACAAACAGACAGAAATAAAGGAATGAATATTATTATATGTATAGATTAATGTAGGTGGGATACGAAGAGGACCTCTTCCTTTTCGACTCCCCCCCTTCCATTAACCGATTTTTAATTTATGGCAACCTTTGAGTTACGTGCTACCACTAAACTTTACTATTGACTCTTATGGTTTCAGACTGTCGACTAGTAGCTGTCGGCCTTGATTCTCATCACAGGGTCTCTAGTAATTGCTAGCTTTTGTCCTAGGCCTAGAACCCTAATGGCATCCACATTTAACAAATTTCTGCCCGCGGTCCTTCTAAGCCTTTTCCAGGCACCGTCTGCAAGTATCAACTTCTTCGATTTGGGCTAGATGATACTTGAAGTTTCCATGACCTGTCACTAAAGCAATTTTCCAGCTCAGGGTACTTCTATTATATCTGAGGCCCTTAATGGCCTTTCGTTTAAGGGGCTCTTTGAACACATACCTCCCTCTACCTTGTCAGGTTTAGTGAGTTCACCCATTGTAGGATCTTCGTTAACATTGGGCCCTATTCCAGTACTACTTTTCGTGTAGCTCCCCAGAAATTCACAGCAGATCCCCCTCTTGCTCGTTAGTCATTCCCAGGTTTGCCCTCAACAACGTAGTCAACTGAGGTACATCTGTTAAGTTTTAACACACATTCCAACACTAGATTAAAGTAGACGTTTACATGCCTCTTGCGTTTTATAACCGACTGGTTGTCATGGTTGCAATGAAAATATTTTTCCCAACGCATGCAGCAACCCAAGCAATGCTGTCTGGTAAACGGAGACGTTATCCCCACATGCAGATTATAGTACAGGTTCAGCTTAGTATAGTAGCATTCTCTTGCTGATGCTGTACCGCCCATAAGAGAATCATCAGTAAAAATCTTAATGTTGTTCTCCATATAATCATTGTGAGTAACGCGTTCCGCAATCAGTGCCCGATGCAGGCTTTCGACTATTTTTTTTCTACTCATGCATTCCATCGGCATTTGAGCTTCCCTAATCTCCTTGCTAACTTTGATAACCAAAATACTCTTTTGCTTATGTGATGTTCGGTCCAAGGCCAAAATTCCAACGGCTGTTATTACAGCCGTCGACCTAATGAATAAGTCCAACGGCAGCAATTCCAACATTGCTATTTAAAATTTTCTAAAATAAGTTAAGAGCTCCTTTAATTGAAGAAGTTAAGTCGAAGGCAAGACCTTAATTTCTGCACATTTTAGGGTCGCAAATAATAATTTTTTTGTAAACTCTTTATGAGCGTTAAAGCTCTGAATAATTTTTCATCAAAATTTCCTTTCTAGTTGATATGGTTTGCTGGGTAAACATACACATATACACACATGCATTTCTACACATGCATATTTATAAACTTTTTTTAGAAATACAGTTGTAATGTGTGTGTATGCAACTACCTCATCATACCAAAATTTGTCTATGTCCTGTAGCTGGGGTTGCGTGTTTGTGTGTGTGTGTGTGTGTGTTGTTTCGTATGCCTGAATGCCAGCTTAACTGTATGTGTCATTTATGCTTTGACGCCATTTTTATATTTACCGTAAGTCTAGTTTGTATAACTAACACATGGACAGTTTTTATTTAAAAAAGTAACGGAAACATTTTCTCCATTACTTTTTTTCTTATTATTATTTTTTTTTTTTTTGTTTTGTTCATTCTTTTCTTGTTGGAATTTTTTTTTTGTTTTGTTTTGCCTTCAAGTTTTTCATTACAAATGTAAATTGTTGTTGTTTTAATTTTCCAACATACCTTTAGAATTAAAGGTAAAGCGATGACTGACTATACATCGTTGTAGTCGTCGTTGCTATTATTTGTTGTATGGTGAATGTAATGAAAATAAACAAACAGTAGAGTAGAGTAGAACGAACAGGCAACAACAAAAACAAAAATAATAATAATAAAATAAAAGCAAAAAATGATGAAAATGAGTATGATTATGTTGATGACTTCCGTTTGTTATAAAGGCTTAAGGGAGGAAACATTCATTCATTCATTCTTTCATTCATTTATATCTTCAGTCTTCAATCACAACATTCTTTTTTTCCAACTGAAGTTATGGAAAATACTTTACAAAGCCATACCTATACAAATGCAAAATAAATTAAAGATGCATTTCCTTGTTAACGGCTACAAATTTGTTTGACGATGATTTTTTCATAATTATGAACTTGAAATAGCAGAAAAATATTTGTATAAATTTTATATAATTTTACGACACTCAAAACATACCTACACACATCCATTTACGAGTATATATGTACGCAATTATAATAAATATAAAGACATGAGTCTTTTTCTAAGGAATAAAATTTTAATTATGTTTGTGTCTTTTCTGTTGGACCGTAGAAAAAAAAGGCGCACGTAACCAGAGACCATAGTTAACAATAGGATTTATATTTACATGGAAAATAAGAAAAAATGCTAGAAAATATGATCGTTGAAATCTTAAAATAAAATAAAATATAATTTTGTCAAGTAAACGAATTGTAATGCAAAAAATGCTTTCAATTTATGCTTAAGACTTGTGATTAAAAAAAACTTTAAGCAATGTATTGTGTCTAAAAAGCACAAAAATTTATATAAAAATAGCTGTGCGTCCTGACAATATTTTGTTCGATTTTACTTTATAAGTAATCCACACCAAATTTAAGATTATTATTTTTGCTCCACGTATATGTATTTACTTTATATAAAGGTACCCATCCCTGGATGATATTCTAAAATTTATATAAAATTCGAAAATTCGTTAAATTATCGTTAAGCTCTGTAAAAGGTGTTTAAAATATTTTAATAACAATGTAATACCACAAAGTAAAATACAAATCAAATACAAATTTTATTCCATTGGCTATTTGGCAGTAATGAAATTCATATTTTGTCATTATTTAAAACAGCGCCATCTGTTGCACAACCGTGTTTAAAATATCCCACTTTCAATTCATCATTTGTTATTAATTTAAAGCAGCGCCATCTGTTGCGCTTCCGTGTTTAAAATATCCTACTTTTTATTCATATTTGTCATTATTTTAAAACTGCGCCATCTGTTGCACAATCGTATTTAAAATATACTGCTTTCGAAAATAAAAAATGCCTTAAAGTATGCAGTACATTTAAATCGGTAAAAAAAAAATCGGCTTACTTTTACTGCTTTTTTCCACTTTCACGTGGAAATAAGATATTTTTGTACTGCGTCACAAAATTTTGTTAAAATCCATCCAGTAGATTTTACGTGATGCGAACGCAAACAGAAAGACAGACAGATAGACAGAAAATGTGTTACTATTTTATTATATGTTTAGATTATAAATATAATTACAAATTTACTTTTAAAAGTCCAGATTTTAAGAAATCACAACTCCCGTTTTTAAATAGGTAATTTTTGCATCTTTAAGTATACTTTTCGGCTGAAATGTTTATAAAATATTTATTAATATAATTTTAACCACATTTCATCAATTGCAATCCAGGAATCGAAAAACTACTTATTAACAAGAGACAATTAATAAAAAACTTAATAAATTTTTATAGTCTGCCGCAGTATTCCCCTTTCCACATAACTATAATTTTCTCACATTTCCCTAAAAGTAGGCCATACAATTTTTTTTAATAACAATAACATACATATTTGTTTATGAAAACTTAATAAAGGGCTGAGTATCTAAGGGCCATATTCATAAAAAATATTTTTGGGTTATAAAAGGTTTATTGAACAAATTGTGTATGAAAAATTGTTTTATAAACATTTTATAAAATAAAAATATTTTTTATGAATTCCGCCTTAAATGTTTATTAAATGTTATATCGAAAATACAAGGAAATTTTTTTAACTCGAAATTTTTTTCCATAAATTTTTTTTATAAAATGAAGCCGCTATTCGAAATATTAAAAAATTTAAAATCCTTTGAAAAGTTTCATCAAACGTGCATAACATTTTATAAAATTAATAAGCCCTAATTCGAAATATTTAAAAATTCAAAATCTTCGTTAATTTAAGTAGTTAATTAAAAAATCATCTATTTAATAATAATTGACCTAAAGTCAATTATTATTAAATAGACCTAAAGTATTGTAAACTTCAACCAAATTAATTTTCTTAAAAATTTTTCAAAAAAAAAAAATTCTTTTTTCGGTTATCGCTTCGTTTTATAAAATGAGGCTGTATCGCGAAATATTTAAAAGTTGAAATCATCTTTATACGAATTAAAAAAAACAAGTAAGAGTGCTATATACGATCATGCCGAATCTTATATACCCTTCACCTCCCCCGGGGGTTCAAATTGTCACTGCAGGAATATGGCAAATGCTTTGACGCGGTCCACTCGGAGAAAATAGGGGCACCAGGCGCTAGGGTTCCTAGAGCCTAAATCTGGAAGAAAAGGTCTGTGTGTGAAAACATACGGGTTCTCTTCGAGGCCCGACCAGTGCCCAAAGGACTGGTACCACGGGAATCGGTGGCCCCACAGAGAGCCTATCCTCTCTGTGACCGGTTATTGGTGAGGTCCCCTTCGGGGCTAAACGTGTTGTAGTGGTTTAAGATAGATTAAGTAGGTATGGTGCACGGTCGATCAAGTGTGCTGTTGAACTCTCAACAGACGGAGTTCGGATAGTCTCCAAACCCCTAAGCAAGAGGTTATAATGTGGATCTAGGCTTGCCTTGGAAAGGCTTGCCATATTATATAAATTGCTACTCATTGTGACTGTATCACACACAAAAAGCGATTGGTGGCAATCGTAAAGTGTTGTTATACTACACAATGGGGGCGCTAGTCTACGCCTAAGTTTCACTCGGTGGTAAGACCACCGTGGGGTTAGGCCGAGTAGGCAGGTACTCACGTTAATCTTATTCCACACATACCCTTCAACATAGTAACGCTAGATATTGTGTTACCCCTTATATTTCTTTGAAATTTTTTTTGTAAAAATTTTTGGAAAAATTTTTTGAAAAATTTTTTTTAAATTTTTTTGTAAAAATTTTTGTGGGTCTATTGGCTACCTCTATGTGTATTGTTTTCTATAAAGACTCTTTATACAATTTATACAAATCAAAACAGAAAAACTTAACCAACCTAAAAATTAACAGAAAATCGGCCGTCTCAGGGGTTATTGACACCCTAAGATATCTATCTATACACCCCTTGCGATCTACCTGCCGCGGTCTAATATTTATTTGACAAAAAATCAAAAGAGAATCATTACAAACGAAAAAATTAAAAATAAACGTAAAAAAATATAGGTGGGTGTGGTTTTTTGCCCGCAGCCTCCAAAAGAATGATTCGATGATGCTGAATTGCTGAAAAATACTTTGAACTAAGCTTCCAAAAAAAAAATTAAAAGCCTACTTCCAGGATTTTTTTTAATTTCTTAATATCATCAGCGTTTTAAAAATGAAAATTTTCGAGTAATTTAAGATCAGTGACGAAGATTTGGTGTTAAGTAATACATATTTTCGGCAATAGAACAAGCCACATATGATTTCGTGTGAAAGGTATTTTTTTTTTTTGCTCACACCCTCAAAATATACTATACATTATTGCATCCATTGTATTTAGATATAATAACCCCTTTGGCTTCTTTTTTAAAATCATAATTATTTCTGAATCTGCTTAACAGTTCCAGACATATCGCCAAAAATATTCAGTTTAACTAATTTTTAAGTTAATTGTTAAATAAAATTGTTGTTGCCTATATTAAGGCTTATTTTAAGAATATATAAAAGGCTTATTTTAATAATTTAAATTTATTAAGTGCTGATGTGGATAAACTTTTGTTTATTTCTGTAGGAGTCACGAAATTTCTTTTTTTTCATTTTTCAAAAGAAAAATTGACTGACAGATTTTCTTTAAAAATTGCCATTCTTCTTTTGAATTGCGGATTTTTTTTTAAATTTTATCTTGTCTTAAATTTTTTTTGACTCTTATATTCTTTTTATAGGTAAGTATTACCTAACCCTCGTATATTTTTTTCAATTTTTATTTATTTCAATTTCAGAGCATACTTTTAGGCTTAAATTAATTCTCCTCATGCTTTTAAACACCATGTTATAGCTGTTTAAAATTCATTTAAACAATTTTATAATTGTTTCTTTACTTTATTGAAATGGTTGCTTTAAAATGTCTCTTTATTTAATTATTAAAAACCAATTGCACAACATACACACACATACAAAAAATAATTAACAAAAAAAAATATCTCTTAGGTAAAAGTTGACCAATTCCACAGCTGTTTAGTTTCAAAATCACAAAAGCTACCATCAACATGTGCAACAATCTCAGATCTAAAAGTAGGTGGAAAATTAAATGTAATTAAAATTTGTAACTTTTCCACTAAATACAACAAAAAAAAAATAAATAAATAATAAATTAGACTTCTATTTAGCAATTAAACATTTAAATAAATGAAATTGAACAGTAGTAGTCGGTATGAGATTTGAAAAAATTAATACGTTTTGTTAAAATAAGTAGACCGCATAACACACACTAATTACATTTTGTTTTTCTCACAATCAAATTTTAACTTTATAATTTATTTATTTATTTTAGTTTTTCAAAGAGTGGAAAACGCCCAAATATTTTCCACTGAAAGTATAAGGAAAAAAATTGTTAAATATTTAGGATTATTATAATGATAGTAATATTAATAATTATAACAACAATAGTAATTAGAGTTTTTAATAATGGAAAAATGAATATTTAGCTGTTAGTGGTAAATATTTCATTGTTATAAATATTTCAAATAATTAAGTAATGAATCCCTGTTTATTACATCGCACAGTAAATATTTTAATAAAATAACTTTAAGCCTTATAATATCTAAAATAAAATTATTTTATACTTTTTAGGTTTAATTTACATTTAAAAATCACATTTAATTAGGCTTTTCAAGTTGTAACTCATTAGTTTAGTTTTGTTGCATACTTTTAGGCTGTTAATTGCAAAACATTGTACAAGACAGCTGTTTAGTTTTCAGTTGCAATCGCACAAGGATAAAATATTTTCATATTTTTATATGTAAATTAAAACTACAATGACAAAATGAAAAACAAAAAGCACTACACAAAAACAAGCAGCCTTAAGATAGTTACTTACTTAAACATGCAGTTGTGAGCAAAAAAAAATCAACGCTGAATTATATGCTATTTGAGTGTGTGTCTTTGATAATAACGGTATTCAATTTACCATCTATTTTGGTTTTTTGTTTTCTACAATGTTGCTAGTTTAGGTTAACATTTCGAAATAATGATAAAAACTTATTTTTTGCTATTTACTAAGAAAAAGGCCTAATATTGAGCGAACAAAAATTTCTTACTGTTTGTAGGTTATGTTCATTCGTAAAGGGTGTTCCTATAAACAATAAACAAATAATGAATTGTACGGCTAGCTGTTACATAGCTCATCCAGTCGGTCAAATTTTTTGCAAATGTTTTAGAAATTACTGATATTTTTTTCACTATGTTGACCTCCCAATGCTTAAGAGTTGTGGAGATGTCGGCATAACATATAGATTTGACATACCCTTAAAAAAACCCAAAGGTGACAAATCTTACTATCTTGGATGTAAAGGAATCAATAAAATTACGTTTAAATAATTCGTGAGATATATGGCACATAATCGTACATAAAATTAACTTTGTGTATTGAACGTTACCCTAGGCTTTTAAATCAAAAATATAGAACTGCAGGACGTTTTATCAACAATTTATAAAATTCCCACAAGTAATGGATAAAAGATGTATGTTCACACATAACTTCATGCAAAACGGTAGGTTGTCAGGTAAGCAGAGTTCGCATACCAGCAATCAAGCTCCAAGGAGATATAAGTCGAGTTACTGTAAGTGCACGAGTTACTGACCATACACGTGTTACTGAGAGTACACAAAGTTACAGCTTAACCAACATTTTTACGTTTTGTCGTCTTAAGGGAGTTTATGATTTTTTTAAATCGTTTCAACCTTTTTAAAATTCAAAGAAAGTTTTTCATGGTAAAGTTTTTATGAATTTAAAATTTTTTCCGTCACACACTAAAATTGTATTAAAAATTAAGAAGATTTTTTATTAAAAATTAAAAGGCAATATTTAATAATATAAAAAATATTTAAAAATAAAAAAAACTTAGGTAACGTTCAATACATTTATTAGGGATACAAAGCATCATCTATTGATTTAAACTTTCTTAATGAATTAGTTTGGAAAATTCTATTTACGTGAGTATTGAAGCTCATTAGAAATAAAACTGGAGTGGCCTACACTCAACTTTAGCATACCCAATGGAAACAGATATTTTTATATTACATAAAGAATAAAAGTTCAAAGTATATACGAATCGAAAAATTAATTATTTTCGGTTTGGGGGGTTAAATAAACTACCCCTTGCTGCTTCCCGATTATGCCCAAAATGAATACAGCTTTTCATCTCCATAAACCAAAGGCACATACTGAATTTCCTTTATTATATGTCATACGGTATGACCTGTAGAGCATTTACAAAATTTGGGAGTTAATAAACTACCCCTTGCCCCTTCCCGATTATGCCGAAAATATACACAATTCTTCATTTCCTTAAACCAAAGGTGCATACTTAAATTCGTTTTAATATTTCATACGGTATGACCTGTAGAGCGTTCACAAAATTTGGGGGTAAGGAAACTACCCTTTGCCCTCTTCCGATTATTCCCAAAAACTATATAGCTCTTCATCACCATATACCAAAGGCACATACTAAATTTCATTTTGATATGTCAAACGGTATGACCTTTACAAACTCCACAAAAATAGTGGCATACACACGCACCCACCTACCACCTACAGACATCATCGCGAAAATAATCAAAATGAATTCAGGAGACCTCAAACTCCCTTTACAAACTCCACAAAAATAGTGGCATACACACGCACCCACCTACCACCTACAGACATCATCGCGAAAATAATCAAAATGAATTCAGGAGACCTCAAAACGTATAAATCCGTCGAAATCCCGACCTCGATTTTTTTTCATGATTACTATACTTTACCTTTTACTACGTATGGTAAAGTAAAAATCTTTAGTAATATAAAAAATTTAGGTAACGTTCAATACATTATTTAGAGAGACAAAACATCATCTATTAATTTAAAACTTTTTTAATAAATTAGTTTTTGGAAAATTCTATTTATGTGAGTATTGAAGCACACTAGAAAAAAGTAACGTTCAATACACATAACTGCATGCAATAAAATTCAAAAAATGTATACTTAATTACAAAGTTTTTTGGAATAATAAAATGTTGGAGATAATATAATTTTAAACAAAAAAATCTGCTTTATACGAAGAGTAACTTAATGCCACGAATATAATTTCCAGCATATAACAACAATGGCTAGATCATTTGTAGCACGTTCTGGAAATTGTCGATCACTTTTTCAAAGCATTGTTAGCTACTAGTTCTCTTCTGATTTGTCTAAAGCATCTGACTTTCCCCTATAAACCAATAACTTCATGTTAATCCAGAGAAAATAATCCAAATCTTCAAATTGGAGACCTAGGATCCAATATACTGGACAATTTTGAAAACTAAAAATTTGGCTAAATATTTTTTATTAGTACATCTTTGTGTTGAATAGCATGTAGTATCGTTCTTTTGAAAAAAAAACATATTTGAAAAAACATCCAATCCAATTGGATTGAAAGTTATAAAAATTAAGTGGTATTCATGGCTCTATACCGCATGGCGTTAATGGTAACGTTCTTTTCAGCCTCATTTTAAAAGAAATAAGGAAAATTATACTGCTGGCTCATTAAAAAGCAAAAAAAAAAACCTACAGTTGTGATGCCTACTTTAAGGTGTAATTAAGACATTTTATTTCAGTTGCCTAATTTTAGGAGAATTTTGTTTAAAAGAAAATTATTAAAATAAATCATAATTTCATAATATAAAATTATACGATCAAATATATTTAAGCAAATTTCATTGCAAGCAAGATTTTATTTATATTTTATATATTATTTTACAGACAGCTGCAAAATTAAGGCAAATTTCAAACAAAAGCAAAACTAAATATTTTATTTTTAAAACCTAAAACAATAAAAAAGGAATTAGAACTACCAACTTGAGATAAAGAAAGAAACCAAAAATTAGAATTTTTTATTAAAAAAGAAATTAAAATAATTATTGCTGCAAATTTATCAGTTGACCTACATTTTAAAGCATACTTTTGGACGGCAACTTTTTGGAAACTTTTCATTTCTATTCCGTAAATTAGGCTTGAATTATAGTATGTCTCAAATTAATGTCTAGTTTATAAATTCATGGGGCGTGAGGCCACATAATAAAATGATTTACATAAATAAGGTCATATACGTAGCTGTGTTAGGTCATATTTTTTCACTAATACAACTACTACTTCTTCAACTATCACTACTACTATTATAACTATTTTCTATTTATAACCTGAGTATATGTTTGTATATGCTTTGATGCCAGTGAGTAAAGCTGGTAATCTTATAAGATTTAATGAGGTATATTGATGCAACGGAAAAGCTTATAAAGCATTATTAATCAGATTTGAAGCTATAAAGTAAAAGCAAAAGTTTTTTTTTTTTATAAAGCCTAGTTATAGATTATAGTCTAAGATATTTTTTTTTATATTTTCTATGTCCTACATTTCGAGTGTCTTAAGAAACTGAAGCATATAAAAGTTTTATTGCCTATCTTAAGATGTTTAAAAAATAATTTATTGATAAAAATTTCTTTGCCTACTTTTAGTAGCATCTAGATAGACTCTTAATGTTATTTTTGTTGACTGCTTTTAGGCGAAAATTTAAATGTAACATTTTTCTTATTTACCTGACGCCTTCATTTGAAAGGCATTAAGATTCGCAATGATAATTCAAGTTTTATGGCTTTTTAGGCAAATGGATTTTTTAATAATAGATTTTTATAACCTACTTTGAGGCAAAGTTTTATTTTCATCTATTTATATGTCGCATTTTTATTCTAAAAAAAATAGTTACGTTTATATGTAGATTTTTATCAAGATCATGAAGCTCTAAACAAGGCACTAAATCAGTCCGCCGATATTGTTTATTCTGGATTATAAGCCTTAAAGTGGAGTGATATTTTAAGTAAGTCCCCCAACTGGAGGTACTTAAAGAGATTTATCATTTCTGGATGTAGGACTACGTTGTTTTATAAACCCAATTTTACATGATACTAGTAGTGCCCGCCACGTCTTGGGCGTCCTGACAATATTTAGCTCGTTTTTGCCTTGAAATTATTCTGCACCAATTAAAAGACTCTTGCTTTTATAGTGCTTCAGTTATAGTTTATGTATTTACATTATATAAATGTACCCATCCCTGGATAAAATTCTAAAATTTATAAAAAATTCTAAAATTCAAAAAGTTATTGTAAGAGGTGTTTCAAATATTTTAATAACAATGTAAAAATATATATTTTAAACAACTGGCGCCATCTGTTGCGCAGTAGTTTTTTAAATACCCCACTTGCAAAAATAAAAAGGTGAGTTGAAAAATAACCGTGTTGAAAATATCCCAGTTTTGAACCGAAAATATCAGTACCTTTTAACCGGAAATTTCGCTTTTACTACTTTTTCTCCACTTTCTCTTGGAAATAAGATATTTTTGCAGAAAAAAGTAGCCTATATTGGAATCCGGATACTGAGGTACCTCCTCACAAAATTGTGTTAAAATCCACCCAGTAGTTTTAAGGTGATGCGAACACAAACGAAAAGCAGACAGACGGAAAGGAGTTACTATTTTATTATATGTATAGATTAAATGCTCGTACAAAGGTAATATATGAACTCGGTATGATTTATTTTAGATTTCATTTAGTAATTTGCCATTTAAGCAGATCGATGACAGTACAAAATTTAAATTTTGCCATTTTTTTAACAAAATAGAAGAAACCCGATTGCTAAAAATTTAATTAAATTTTCCTAAAAATATGCCACTTTTTTTAACTTTGATATTTTCCGAAACGTGTACTTTTAACTTGTAGTGTTCTTTTTGTGATTTTGTAATGACATATTGATTTACCCCTCTTTACTGAAATAGCACAACAATGGGAAAGTAAACTTTAATACTTTTCATACATCCCCAATTTATGCTTCGATTTTTAACTTTAATTATTATTTTAAAAATTTCAGGAAAATTTATTCAATTTTTTTAAAGCGAAAAAAATCCATTAACCTCTGCTCTAAAGCCTAAAGTTATGCTCTAATATTCCATTTATTTAAAATTGTGTTTTCTTCATCAAATCCTTGTACTATTATCCCCATTTCTTGTACATAAAACTTCAAAATGTGGTTTTATTTTTGACTCGGTTTATATAAAATTTAATTTCGATTATTTTTCAAACATTCACCATCATGTTTTTAAGTTTAAATCGTTCTATTCCCATTAGTATTGTCCTCATTTTTTTTTCTCTTAACATAATTTTTTTTTTCTTGTTTCTTCGTTAAATGTTGCTAAACTATATTTCAAACTTTTATCTAAATGTTTGCTTTTGAAACAAAGCAGCCAATTGTAATATTAACACACATTTTTCAGTATTTGCATGTGTACACAACAAAATAACACACACACACAAGTATGTTTATGTTAGATAGACAAACATTTAAAATATCTCATCTCTCAGGAGTTTATGTAAAACAATAAAAAGGAAAAATAGAAAAAAAATGTAAAAATGTTTTTAGGATTTTTGTCGCTTTTTTTTAGCTGGAAAAAATGTCTAACTTTTTTAAAGCAGACCCAAAAACGGCTTTTATTTTTTAAAGTAAAAAACAGAATGGCTGTGTAATTTTCTCACAGGCTCACAACAACTGTTCTGAATAAAATATAAGAAAAATAAGTTTAAGGTCGTTTAAAAGAGCATTTTGTATTTTGATACAAAAAAAAAAACAAATCCTTAGGATTTTAAATATCCCAAAAGAGATCTGCAAGTTAAGTATATTTTTATCAGGTTTATAATTTTTTAAGCTCTCATTAAGGTTCAAAAAACTATTTTTAATTTTTGATATAATCTATTTTCTCGTTTTATAAATAAATTTTTTTATTGATAAATTTAAAGCCTACTTTCAGGATTTTTATTTTATATACTTTATAAAAAACTAAAGCCTTATTTTAGGCTTAAATTTTAAATACTTTCTAATTTCCAACAAAGCTACAAAATGTCAATTTTATTTGATTGAAATATTAAAGCCGACTTTTAGAAGTTTCATTTTATATACCTTATGAAACTAAAGCCTATTTTTAGGCTTAAATTTTAAATACTTTTATTTAATTTCCAACAAACATAAACAATTTTAAATATAATAGAAAAATTAAATATATCTTGAAAAACTAAAGCCTAACTTTTGAATGAATTTTATTTTCACACAAATATACCAATAATTAATTAAAAAATTTTTAAAAAGATTTTAACAACAAATCTAAATGCCATATATCATTTTTAAAGCATACTTTTGGGCCCTATATTTTTTACAAATTTTTTAAGCCTTCTTTGAGGTGCCCAAACCTTCACCATAATTTATTTTTATTAAAAAAAAATCCAATGATTATAAAATTCAAGCCTACTTTCAGGACCCTAATTTTATATAAATTTTGAAACTTAAACCTTATTTTAGGCTTACATTTTAAATACTTTTTAATTTTCAACAAACATACAAAATTTTAATTTTCGTTGATTGAAAAATTAAAGCCGCCTTTTGGGGGCAGCAATTTATATACCTTATAAAAGAAAAGTCTACTTTTAGGCTTAAATTTTAAATACTTTTATTTAATTTCCAACAAAAATCAAAAACTTTAAATATAATTGAAAAATTAGAGCCTAATTTCACGTCCTTCTTTTATACCTTTGAAAACTAACACACAAGACTTCAATGTTAATTGATTGAAAAATGACAGCCGATTTTCAGGAGTTTCATTTAATATACTTCCTGAAACTTTTAGGTTAAAATTTAAAAAACTTTTTTTTTAATTTCCAACGAACATCCAATATTTTAAATATAATAGAAAAATTAAAGCCTACTTTCAGGTCCTTATTTTTATATACCTTGAAAAACTAAAGCCTAATATTGGATGAATTTTATTTTCGAACAAACATAACAATAGTTAATTTTTAACTTTTAAAAAAGATTTTAACAACAAATCTAAATGCCATATATCATTTGTAAAGCAGACTTTTGGGCCCTATATATTAAAGTTTATATATATAACTTATTAAACTTATTTATAAAAACCTTTGAGAACACTCGGACCAATAATTAATTTTTAACTTTTAAATACAATTTTAACCTCAAATCTATATCATTTTTAAAGCATACATTTTGGCCCTATATTTTAAAGTTTATTTCTTTCTCTTTTTTGCAAATTTTTTTGAGCCTTCTTTAAGGTGTCCAAACTTATTTCTAACCTTTACCATAATTTATTTTTAGTAAAAAATTCGATGATTGAAAAATTAAAGCCTACTTTCAGGACCATAATTTTATATTCCTTATATTACATAAGTCTAATTTTAGGCTTAAATTTTAAATATTTTTTTGTTTAACCTCCAACAAACATACAAAAACATACCAAAATATTTAAATTTAATTGAAAAATTAAAGCCTACTTTCAGGTGCTTTATTTTTTATATACCTTTTAAAATTAAAGCCTAACTTTCGGATGAATTTTATTTTCGCCCAAATATGCCAATAATAAATTTTTATCTTTTAAAAAGTAGATTAATCAGAAATCGAAATGCCATACATCATTTTAAAGCATACTTTTGGGCCATATATTTTAAAGTTTATTTCTTTCCCTTTTTTACAAATTTTTTGAAGCCTTCTTTGAGGTGCCCAAACTTATTTCTAAACTTTACCATAATTTATTTTTAGTAAAAAAAATCCGATGATTGAAAAATTAAAGCCTACTTTCAGGACCTCAACTTGATATACCTTTTAAAACTAAAGCATAATTTTAGAATTATATTTTAAATATATTTAATAAATTTCTAAAACACATTCAAAATTTTAAATTTAATGGATTGAACAAATAAAGCCTACTTTTAGGTGATTAAATATTATTTACATTTTAAAATTAAAGCCTAACTGTAGGCTTGAATTTTAAATGGTTTTTATTTTCAAGGAAACAAATAAAATTTAAAATGGTAGTTTTTAAAAAAGATTTTAACCAGAAATCTAAATGCCATCATGTTATCTACCATTTGTAAAGCATACTTTCGAGCTCTCTATTTTAAAATTTATTTCTTTTCAAAACTTTAACACACAAACCTTTTTCTGTGTCATATTTGTTATTAATTTAAAATTCTTTTACTTTGCTACAAGAAAACCAGCACAGATCATTGAAATTTTATATTTACTGGTGTTTTTGTTTTTTTTTCCCCACAGTTCGGTAGTTGTGTTTGTTTTTGATATATGAACACAATAGACTGCATATTATGCGCATATTTTAAAAAGTGTAACACATATGTTGGTTATTCTTGATTGATTCGTAGCATGGAAACAACTAAAGAAAAATGAGTTTTTTCTCTGTGTAATTTTAGTGTTAATATTCCAAGGGAAATTTG